>SJYV01035481.1:1100851-1202488 GCA_006410875.1 Neotragus pygmaeus
TCTGTTGTTCCATGTCCAGTTCTAACTGTTGCTTCCTGACCTGCAGACAGATTTCTCAAGAGGCAGGTCAGGTGGTCTGGTATTCCCATTTTTTTCAGACTTTTCCACAGTTTATTGTGATCCACACAGTCAAAGTCTTTGGCATAGTCAAAAAAGCAGAAATAGATGTTTTTCTGGAACTCTCTTGCTTTTTCCATGATCCAGCGGATGTTGGCAATTTGATCTCTGGTTCCTCTGTCTTTTCTAAAACCAGCTTGAACATTAGGAAGTTCACGGTTCACGTATTGCTGAAGCCTGGCTTGGAGAATTTCGAGCATTACTTAACTAGCATGTGAGATGAGTGCAATTGTTCAGTAGTTTGAGCATTCTTTTGCATTGCCTTTCTTTGGAATTGGAAAATTATAACCATCACCTGTATGCAGTTGGTGCTCAGATTTGTTTCTCTAGAACTTATCCTTTTTTTTTTTCACCTGAGCTTCAGGCCATGCTTCCATGCTAAACATTTTCCCTGGACATCACACAAAAACTTCCACTAAGCCCAAACATACCTCTTTCTAAAGCTTCTCTCCCTCAAGTATTTTCTGTCATAAAATTAGACACTATTTATCCAGTTAGATAAGCCAAAGTCTTCATGCATGACCCTGTTTATTTCAACATTAATCATAAGCATAGCTGGCTTATTTTACCTCACAAAAATACTTCATTCCCTTTTATTCCTCTCCTGTTATTATTGCCTTCATTTGGAACTTTAAAATCTCACCTCTGGAATACTAAATTCATCTCATCTTGGGTCCCTTACTCTAGTCCTCTCTTTAGATTGCACACATTTGCTCTTAGTGATTCTACCCCTGACCTAGTGGCTCAGGATATCCTGAATTGAGTCAGGATTTTCCATTTGAGTTTTTACAGTAGCTCTGAGGTGATTTTGATCACCAGCCAGTTTTGGAAATCACTGTCCTAGAATAAGTCTTGTGAGCAAGCCCCAAACAACAGGTTTTATGGCAACCAATCCCTGTGTATATTTTCAGGCCTTTATAGATTATCTCTTGGTATTCTAAGCCCTGAAAACAACAAAGGAGTGACATTGACTTGTCTAGTTCCTTCAACTGCTTCAACTTCAATTCAATTCAATTCAGTTCAATTACCATCACTACAGAGTGACTGTGAATTCGAGGAAACCTTGGTTCATACTGTGAATTTTGTACACCTCTGTGTTCAGTGGACTAGTCAGGTCGTGGAAGTTTTTCATCAGGCCATGTCAGGCAAATATTAGGGATGGGATCTTTCAGGAACCTACTATATAACCTTGATGCTGAGCTCTGAATGCCATCAAGTAATAGAAATAGAGCAGAGCAGGAAATGGATGAATATGTATCAATGTTTCTTAGATTGGCTACTTTATGATAAAAGGAGTTTGTGTGTCAGGGGGAGGATATTGGGGAGCTCACCAAATGGGCTGGGGGTATAAGAAAGGGCTGGCTGGTCAAGGAAGGAAGCTTGGAGGTATAGGAAGCAGAAAACAGAGCACTCCTGTTACAGAGAGAGAATAAAAGCTAAGCAGCTGATGAATGACAAATATCCATTGCCGTGCACCTAAGGAAATAAAGGAGAGAAAGGGAAAAAGGTGGGGAAACAAGACTGAGGAAGCAGGGAAAATACTAGGTTTAAGCTTCATATAAACAGCCACATGAGAATTTTATTTTGCTTCTCTTTGTTTTTATTATTTTTTAAATTAATCAAAACAAAATCTCTTATGTACTTGATAACAATACATCTGGTCCTAATAATTCTAGAAATCTCTATTTATAGACATCAAATGTGCTGTTGAAATTAAACATAATGCATGAACAAAAATTGCAAGATAGATTTAGGGCTTGCTTTTTCAGTAAAGTATACCACAAAGGGAATAAAGAAATTCTTTCCTCAAATTAATGGTGAATTCTTTTGTCATGAGAATAGGAGTTTACATTCATTTCACTGAAAGCCCATAAATTGTTCTAGACAAGAAAAACAAAAGTAGCCCAAGGCAGTATTTTCATTATAGAAAAAGGCACATGTCCATGAATATCTAGTTTAATATTAACAAAAGTCATTCAATTAGCTATGCATGTGCCATTGTTATGAATATTTATTCACGTCTCAACTAAGTAACACTGATATCTTTTATTCACTGGTTCAGAGATTCAGATGTTATAAACATTACCCTTCGTGCCCTGGTGTGACATAAAGAGATTTGAGTCCAAAAAAGATCTGACACTTCCCACCACTGAAAATGCAAATTTCTTTAGAACTTTCAACTTTTTGTTATGGAAAATGCCTTTGTTGTTTGCTGATTTTATTTCTTCTGTAGAATCATTAAAAGAAAAACCGTCTTGATGAGCTAATATTGGTTCTTTAATAATAAAAATTTTTAAAAATCTAAAAAATGGTTTCCTTTCCCTTCTCGCTTGGAATCTCTCTCGGTGGCTCAAAGAAAGAGAAAAGCATGTAAAATGCAGGTGAATGAGATTATTTAGAGCAGGAATAGCAAATTCCCTTATCTATGATAGGCTTTGCTAGTCGGTTTGGTTACTCTTCTGCTAAACCCAGATATGGTTTCTATATCCAAACTCAATTCTTCAGTTCAGTCACTCAGTCATGTCTGACTCTCTGCGACCCCATGGACTGCAGGACATCAGGCTTCCCTGTCCATCACCAACTCTTGGAGCTTGCTCAAACTCATGTCCCTCGAGTCAGTGATGCTATCCCACCATCTCATCCTCTGTCATCCCCTTCTCCTCCTGCCTTCAATCTTTCCTGGCATCAGGGTCTTTTCCAATGAGTCAGTTCTTTGCAGGTGACCAAAGTATTGGTGTTTCACCTTCAGCCTCAGTCCTTCCAGTGAATATTTAGGACTGATTTCCTTTAGGATGGACTGGTTAGATCTCCTTGCAGTCCAAGGTACTCTCAAGTCTTCTCCAACACCACAGTTCAAAATCATCAATTCCTCAGCACTCAGCTTTCTTTATAGTCCAACTCTCACATCCATAAATATGCTTCTGATCTATATGATTTGGCATGTAAGATGAAACATACTGGCTATACATAATTTAGAACAATTCAGGAAAAAAAACAAGTTTCTGCATGCTACCCTATTTAGAAGATGTATAGAGCACCAATGACTCAACAGTATCAATTTCCATCATTTTGAAAGTCTTATACTACTCAACCAGTAGTGTTGGAATCTATTTTCCCTTATTCTCTCAATTTTGACTTCTTCCAGCACCAATGAGAATGGTTGTTCAAACCCTTACATTCTTCTCTTCTGGGCTTTTATCCTCTGATGTATCTTCCCTGACCAGGCATTTCCTATTTCAGCAGGCTCTGTTTTAGAAATGAAATACACACACACACACACGCACACACACACACACACACACACACACACACACACACACACTAAGTTTATATGCTCCCAAAAACATTCCGGTTCAGAGAATGAAGTGTTTTCTTAAATAAATATTATGTAATGCCTGTAGATTTCTGTTGTCTAGGCTTTATCTACTCTCTACTCTCTTAAATTCTTTTCATTAGCTACAATTAAATTATCAAATTTTCTATATATGCCAAGTTTCATTTCACAAAAACACCAGAAATAATCTCTCCAACAAAGATATTTTCATGTTTTATATACTATCCTCTTTGGTTTTTCAATAAGAAATTCTATCAAACAAAGTCTGTCTTTAAGAGGGCTGAAATCCCTTCTAGTTAGGCTCAAACCCTGCAGTTTTTCTTTACCTAGGTGATTCCTACATCTTTATTCTTATTTCAGATAGAGTTCAGAGAACACCTTCTCAAAGAAGCTTTCCATTCTTGACCTCCTAGTTTAGTTTCAAGTCCCTTACCAATTACTAGTGACTAGTGCATAAGATAGGAGAAGGCAACGGCACCCCACTCCAGTACTCTTGCCTGGAAAATCCCATGGATGGAAGAGCCAGGTGGGCTACAGTCCATGGGGTCACAGAGAGTCAGACACGACTGAGCGACTTCACTTTCACTTTTCACCTTCATGCACTGGAGAAGGAAATGGCAACCCACACCAGTGTTCTTGCCTGGAGAACCCCAGGGATGGGGGAGCCTGGTGGGCTGCCGTCTATGGAGTCGCACAGAGTCGGACTCGACTGAAGTGACTTAGCAGCAGCAGTGCATAAGATGATGTCGTTCTCTTTAGCTTACCTGTGCTCTGCATTCACTGAAGCAATATTTTTCTATTACTATCTCTTCCTACTACTAGACTATAAACTTTGTGAAATTAGGAGCTATAATTTGGCCACCTGATNCAGCTCAGCAGCAGCGGTGCATAAGATGATGTCGTTCTCTTTAGCTTACCTGTGCTCTGCATTCACTGAAGCAATTTTTTTCTATTACTATCTCTTCCTACTACTAGACTATAAACTTTGTGAGATTAGGAGCTATAATTTGGCCACCTGATGCAAAAAGCTAACTCATTGGAAAAGACTCTGATGCTGGGAAAGATTGAAGACAGGAGGAGAAGGGGAGGACAGAGGATGAGATGGCTGGATGGCATCACTGACTCAGTGGACACGTGTTTGAACAGATTTCGGGAGATGGTGAAGGACGGGGAAGCCTGGCATTCCACAGTTCATGGGCTTGCAAAAAGTTGGACACAACTTAGCAATTGAACAACAACAACAAATCGGATTTTGCTTTACATTATCTACCCAATGCTTAGCACAAATGTGACCTTTACTTGTGGCTCAATAAATAATGGTTGAATGAATAAGTAAGTATTCATTCAAATGCATGTCACTTCAAGGTACAAGTGACATGATAGTCTAATACTGAGTGCATCTGAAGGCCAGAGGAGAAAATATCTTAGCCCAAAAGACTCTCCAGTGGACAGTGTCAACTATCTGTGATGGGACAAAGAGAAAACTTCTCCTGGGAAGGAGGTAAAGCTCCTTCCTTATACTCTTCAATGGATGCCACATAAGGGGCCTTCTAATACTTTCAAAAGAATATCTACAGTAGCTGCCTGCATTATCAGAGTGCTTCAGATTCCGGCTCCATTTCTGTGAATGTGTGCTCTTATCTCCCTCCAAATGACCCCTCTAGGGCCTCAGCAGCTTGATGGATCCACTATCCAGCCACTGGGTTAGAGTGACATCAGTTAAGCAATGGGATAACAGTGTTCTCCTGGCCAAGGGCTCAGAGTGACCTGGATATCGTGGGACCCTTAGTACTTCAGGGTTGTTTCCCTGTTTTTGTACCTTGGGTCAACATCATAAAAGTGACTGAAATTGCTGTCCTCAGTTGGTACAGAATTAAGGAGAAACCTTGGTCCTTATAACCATTAAAACCTTAATTAAGTCAAAAATGGGAACTCATTACCTCCTGCGTAGTTTCTGCTCTAGCTTTCAAATTACATCACTGCTACATGCCTGGGCCTGCAGTCTCCACTTCTAACCCAAAGGCGCTTTGCCCTCCCGACTGATCAGCAGACAGTCTTGTCCCATCATGAAGGCAGAAGTCAGCTCTTCACTGAACAATGCTTCTATTTGATAGTCAAGATGGATAAAAGGTATATAGTATTTGACCTTCATGAAAATGCTGGAAAACGCCACTGCACTGTGAAAGGAAAATTATAAATTCCTTGAAAAAAAAGACTGTCTTACCTACTTCTTATGGCCTGCCTAGTGCATAACAATTATTTGTACTAAGTAAAANTGGATAAAAGGTATATAGTATTTGACCTTCATGAAAATGCTGGAAAACGCCACTGCACTGTGAAAGGAAAATTATAAATTCCTTGAAAAAAAAGACTGTCTTACCTACTTCTTATGGCCTGCCTAGTGCATAACAATTATTTGTACTAAGTAAAAATTATTGGTTAACTTATTATTTTGCAGATGGATTAAATGGACATTGTCTGTGAGGGTGCCTACACCGTGATAAACAAGAACTGATCATTGTTCCCTGAGATGCTGGTGCTAGAGAGAGTATTTAATGAGAGCAGGTTACCAAGCTGCACTCCACAAACATTATGGCTCCTCGTGTATGAGGTAGGGGCTTCCCAGGTGGAAGAATCCACCTGCCAATGCAGGAGACACAGGAGATGTGGGTTCGATCCCTGGATCAGGAAGATCCCCTGGAAAAGGAAATGGCAACCACTCCAGTATTCTTACCTGGGGAGTTCCATGGACAGAGTATCCTGGTGGGCTATAGCCTATGGGGTCCTAAAGAGTCAGATATGACTTAGTGACTGAGCTCAAGCACAAGCAGGAAGTAGAGCCTTGAAAGTTCTGCTTCATAAAGCTTCCCTACCTGACTCACCACACTGGATCCAATCTAAAACACCACCAGCTGTAGATNATGCATGGGGTTGCAAAGAGTCAGACATGACTGAACGACTGAACTGAACTGAACTGAACTGATAGTCACTCTGGCAGTTTATGTATCTCTATATTAGAAGAGTATCTATTCCTTTATAATTCTCCATTATTCCTCTATAATTCCAGAAGGAAACCTCCTGGAATGAGTGCTAAATTCCCTTAAGATTTCTCTTCCATTTCCAAATATTATAGTTATTATCCGTATAAATACAAAGTATGAATGATTATGTGTCAGTGGAAGTTAAGCCTGTATATATAGTTTTACCTAATTCAGAAACAAACTATCTTGCTTTGACATAGCTTTAGGTATCTCATATACATATTTTATGTATAGCAGACACATTTGTGTGTCTCAAATTCAGATTCTGGTTTTGCTCATCTGAGACTGAATTGGTAGCTGAAATATAGGAGATACAAAGAAATGGAAGACACATGGTCCCTTTCCTCTAAGAATTTACACTGTTAATTTAGGGAGAAATGCATGGGGCCCCTGTGAGTTCTAAGATACTGCCCAAAATACTTTGGCACACTGGAATTTTGTTAAGATAAATATAATATGAAATAAGCAGGATACTAGCTGGGTTTTGCATGTCCTGTTGACCAGGAAGAATTTTCGTTGTAACAAGTTCAGGTAATGAGATGACTTGTATTCTTATTGAGTACCAATTCTGATGCCATAGATGTTTTTGATTTTTCAAAGGATTTCAAAGCAATTCATGACACCATTAAAGCAGTTCTTGCTGGCTGTTATCTTAGTTTTATATCAATTCTTAACAAAGCATATATGTTAGCCCTTGGAATGACACAACTGCAAAAATACAGATTATGATGATTAAACAAGAACAAAATCAAATTAACTACTATGGACCACAGAGGCCACTAAAATCAAGCTATATTTGAAACATGTCCTAAATTTAATTTTTCCTCTAGAAGAATTTCCGGGTCACAGTAGCAGACTACATGCCCATCAAACAATGTTATCAGACCCTGCCAGCAGGTGGCCACAGGGCCTTTGCATAGCTCTCTCTCCTTTTATAACTTCATCTGGTTACTACTAGATTTTTTTTTTTTTAATGTGGACCATTTTTAAAGTCTTTATTGAATTTGTTACAACGTTGCTTCTGTTTTATATTTTGATTTTGGCATGTGGCAATCAGGGATTGAAACTGCACCCCCTGCATCAGAAGGTCAAGTCTTAACCAGTCAACCACCGAGGAAGTCCCTGGTTACTGCTAGATTTGTAGGTTCATGGTTGTTTGCAGGTTCTGCAAAAATTTCCTAAATAAAAAAAGAAGAGAAAATTCCCTGTTCATTTACTTGTCTCAGTTTAACACCAGGTAAAGAAATTCTGCCTCAGAGTGAAACCCTGTTTTCTGAGCTGATCATTCGAATACATTGGAGTAGGAGAAGCCAAATGGAGAAACGCAGTGATAAAATATCCGAGATTAAAAGCCCATTTTATTTTAGTTCTTTGGAATCCACTTTCACTCATTAGTCTTTTATTTTATATCCTTCTCCAAAATGGCCTGATGTCTGATGGTTCTGAGGAGACAGCAGAAAAGGTTCTTGGCATCTGATCAGAAGTCAAATTATCGAGTAGATTTACATTCTCCCATAATGTTGGCTTAGAGATATGTATGTCTCCCATCAAGCTCATATAACCTTCCCTCTGACTTAAAGTACAGGTAATCAATTGCATGGCAATAGAAAGAGACTTACCTATTTCTTGAGAGGGAATAGAACAAACAAATGTTTGGACAACCGCTGCTGTATTAATATACATGAGAAAGCAACAGCTAGTGTTATTCTACAGAAATGAATGAATGAATAAATAAATAGACTCTAAGCACTTTATTCTTCTCACATAATTTCTTCTCAGTGACATTATTGAACAGGCTGTTGAAAACAAACATCGTTAAATGAGAAAAGAAGAGCAGCCGCCTTTCTGATTCCCTGTTGCAACATTTTCCAGTGACGAATGCTCCCTAAATGGATTGAGCTTTTTGAAAAAGAAGTCAGAGAGAAATTTGATGTGGCCCCCTGACCCCTGGTAAGCACATGTATCTTCACCTGCCACACAGCATGCTGGCACTTGCTTACTTTTCAGCAAAGACTATTGATTTTGCTTATTGGCTGCAGGCGAGTCCATAAAGAACAAATTACAAAGTCAGAGGTCCACGGTTAGCAATTGCTTGCATGATAACAGGGGCCTCACTCCACCCCCAGCTTTCACTATTGACATCCTCACCACCCCAGCCAAAGGAGAAGGCTGGTTAAGAAACCTGGGATGTATTTTCAACCGCTGTAAACTCAGCGTTATATACAAAGGTTTCTGTAAAGGATGAAAATGCAGGAAATTGGCTACAACCAGGTGGGGTAGAGTTTGTGTGTGTGTGTGTGTGTGTGTGTGTGTGTGTGTGTGTGTTTGCTTGATGGGAAGGACAAGCCTTAAAGTAGAGAAGACATGCCATTCTGGATGTAGAAAAGGAAGCTTGGAATGGGCATTGGATACCGCTGTGAAACTGCCCTTTCTTGAGACTTAAAATAAAAGCAGATAAATATATATCTGATATAAATATGTTTCTAATGGAGGCAGTTTATGGGCTGAGCATTTTCTCCAGATAGCTAGGTCAAAGAATCTATGATGTTCTTATTTTTTTAATTAATTAATTTTTTTTTGGCTGTGCTGGGTCTTCATTGCTGTATGCGAGCTTCCTCTTCTCCATTGGGGTGCAGGGGCTTCTCACTGGGTGGCTTCTCTTGTTTTGGAGCACAGCCTCTAGGCACGTGGGCTTCAACAGTTGCAGCATGCCACTCAGTAGCTGTGGCTGCCCCAGGGCATGTGGGGTCTTCCTGGACCAGGGATCAAACCCCTGTCCCCTGCATTGGCAGGCAGATTCTGAACCACTGGACCACCAGGGAAGTCCTCTTACAGAGATTTAAGAGTGGTGGAAAACATATTTCTTCTGTAATTAAACAAAACCTATGAGTTGAACTTGTAAACAAAATCAGATGGAAAGCAATGTGACTCAATGCCACTATAGTGACTGTTTTTCCATCAATTCATTTCTTCCAGCACCTTAAATGGTTTAATCCATTGAATCAAGCAGGCAGTAATCTGAATTTGTTTAAACTCAAAACTTTTTCCACATGAAAAATTTCATCTGGGTTATAGTCTAAGATTTGATGGTCACTATAATCAATAGTCTAAATAGCTAGGGGAAATTAGTGGATGCCTTTTAAAATAATGAGAGAACCTACATTTTTTGGGCCAAAAATTACAGTTTGACTCTAAAAGTCTAAACACCAAGATGCTAATAATTAGAGAGACATAGGATGTTTTTAAAATACATATCACGAATCTCCTAGCACTTCTGATTCTTCAGAGGGCAGATGTTAGAGACAAGTCAGGTTCTGAAGACATAAAATTATTGATGGACATGGAGGTGGAAAGTGCTCAGAGTTTTCAGAGTTTGATCAGGAAAATAAATATTGGAGAAACATATCTGAAGGCTCTCAGCAGGTCATGTTGGCCACACAGATAACCAACTAGAAAGACCACTGCAGAGTCCTGAAGTTCTGGTGTGCTTTGCTTCCATCTTATAGCATGAAAATGAAAATCTAGTTTGACTTTAGTACGTATTTGCTGACAGTCCTTTACTATATTTGAGGGGATGCCATGCTAAGGAGACTGAAATAGCTGCACAGAAAGCAAAACTTCTAAATATACCTTCCCACAAGACACGGGCTCTTATGAATATTACTCTGCATTAACATCACTTTGACGGAACTGCTGAGCTAGATTGCAGTTTTAAATGAAATCTAAAATCCTGGTCACTTTATTTCCGATGACACCATAGAGATTCCCAGGTAAGCTCACCCGAGAGAGAGTTTTCAAGAAATGTTTGGCTATGTAAATTACCTACTACAATGGATTTTTGTTGCAATGGCTTCTGGGAGGATTATGTGAATTTGTGATGAAAATGACAAGTCCAGCTTGGGGCTCAGGGTAGGAATCTTGGTTGAGGGTTATTGGCTGCCCTCTTAGGCCCTATAAAACCTACAGAATGTCAAGCAAGGAAAAGTCTCAGGCTTCAAAGTCAGACTTCTTGCATTCCCACGACACTCCCTGTAACCTTCCTCTTATCCCCCTTAGAAGCCCACAGCCCTCCAGCACATGGCTTTTTTGCACCGTCAGGTAGATAGGATAAGTTTGTCATCATCTTCAGCTAGTAGTAGCTGTGAACTAGTTTGGGGATTGAGAGAGGAGTTGGGACATTTATGATCTTCCACAATGATTGCTGTTGCTAATTCTGCTGTGAAATATGTGAAGCATCTGGAGAGGGAATTCAATAAAGTGTGGCCAAAATAGCATTCACTTTATGCCCTAGCTTCTGGCACCATTTAAGACAGCACTGAGACAGATCATATGACCCCAGCCCTGGCGAGACCTCATCACTTTTCATGGGAGGACTGAAAAGTGCTGATCCTGGAGCGTTTATGCTGATGGAACACAGATAAAAATCTGCAGGTGTAACTTTTTAAAAATTTAGTACATGAAGCATAAAAAATATATCAGTACCACTATACATCATCCAGACCCAACTTCAGCACCATGTTGTAGATATAAAAACACCCATCAGACTCTTCCAATGTACAAGAATTCATAAATGGAGCTATGTCATAACAAATAGTAGGTTTAAAATGCTCTTTTTTATTTTTAAAGAATAACAAGTAAGGTATTTACTTATTATAACTCAAAGAGGAAACATCATTTCATTGTAAAGATGTCAAATATTATTGACACATATTGTCATCATCTAATCTTTCATTGATGGACAGTTTGTTCTAGAGAATGCTTGAAGAAGCATTGAAGGAGAAGAAAAAGATTAAAAAAAAGATGCATAATGTGGTAAGAACTGCAAGTGGAAATAGCTAAGGTGTAGGTGAGCAGAGAAGAGAAAATAGGAAGTCCTGGCTGAAGGATGATCTTCTGGAAGGGAACTGAGGTAAAGGCTGAATTTCCTCACCTCTAAAGTGAATTTAACTAGATTTGGGGTCCAATTCAAAACTCATTCTTAGAAACTAAAAAAAAAAAAAAAAAAAATTTAAATGAAGGCCAGGAAACAAATGCGCAAATAAAAAAACACAAAAAATGAACATAAAAAGAAATGAAACTTGGGCATGCAAAAATAGTTTGCATGTTTGAAATTTAGGCAGATGCATTTTTTCTAGCTTAGGAGGACTTGGAATGAATCAGATATAATAATAAAAAAGATTGTTTTGGAAAATAATGGGGATATTTACCTGATTCCTATGTCCTGAGGAAATTCAAAGCAGTTTACCAAATGTGTGCCACTCTACACTGAATGAAAACATGATTTCTTATCAAAAAAAGAGAAGCAGTATTGACTCAGAGCAGGAGAGGGTATATAGGCAAACATTTCACCCAGGTGTTTGGCTATCTGGCACCAAATTTAGATTCCAAAATCTAAATCCTTCAGTTCAGTTCAGTTCAGTCGCTCAGTCGTGTCCGACTCTTTGCGACCCCATGAATCACAGCACACCAGTCCTCCCTGTCTATCACCAACTCCTGTAGTTCACTCAGACTCACATCCATCGAGTCTGTGATGCCATCCAGCCATCTCATCCTCGATCGTCCCCTTCTCCTCCTGCCTCCAATCCCTCCCAGCATCGGAGTCTTTTCCGATGAGTCAACTCTTCGCATGAGGTGGTCTAAATCCTTAGTTCCTTTCAATTGCCTACTCAGACCTAAGATGTCCAAAATTTATACCATCTTCAACCAAATGCTACCCACCANTCCAATCCCTCCCAGCATCGGAGTCTTTTCCGATGAGTCAACTCTTCGCATGAGGTGGTCTAAATCCTTAGTTCCTTTCAATTGCCTACTCAGACCTAAGATGTCCAAAATTTATACCATCTTCAACCAAATGCTACCCACCAACTTTTTTTTCTCCCCTCCATTCTACAGTTCCATGAATGGGACAACCAGTTGTTGAGATGGAAATACTGGAGTCATTCTTTTTCCTTTCCCACTCTACATTCTCAGTCACGGGGGCCCACAGATTTTATGCCTAAAGAATCTGCCCTACCACCTTCTGTCTCCAGTTCCATTGCCTTCATTTGGGCCCCAATCATCCCCCTCTGGCTGACTACACTTCCTAATGCCTTGAGTAACACCCACGTCCCTCGATGAATTTCCCTCCCTGTTGCCAGAGAAGTCCTGCTGAAAGAAAATCTCATGTTACTCTTTAGCATTAAATCTTTCAGGGGACCCCTATCACTCTTTAGAATCAAATCCAGATTCCTTAGGATGGCATGAAGGGCACTGCATCATCTAATCTCTGCCTCCCTATTTAGCCTCATCTTCTTTTGAAGGCCTCCACTCACCCATATTCATGGTCTACTGCTTCAAGCTAAAAAGGAGACAACACACCACTCCTCTGCCTCCTGCCATCAGCTTTCTCAGCCCATACACGTCAATAATTAATAAGTACAGAGAAAACATAGAACCCATAGGCCAAAGATTCCTAGACTTAGTTTTAAGATAAAATGAGGGAAATCATGCTTTTAGACTCCACACCAAACATGTCTCCATATCTCTCCCATAAACTTGACACTTTCAAACCAAAGCTCTGAGCTTTCAGACCATTATCTCTGTTATGGGCTTTGAAAAACTCAGAAACCCTGCCTTCACTTTGAAGGCATGATATGAATTTAGTGAGTGGAAAGCTCTGCTTAGGCCAATGAGAAAACTTTGAGAGCAACCAGAAATTGAAAAAGACATCAGGTAGTGTTTCAGGATTATTTTTTTCTACTTTAGGATCTTATCAAGAAAACAGCAGGCCCTGGTCTAGGGTTTATGACTCCCTAGAAAATGACTGAATCATTTCAAAAGAGCAAAAAACAATCCCTAAAAATCCCAATGACTGACTGCTAGTGCCCCAACTTATACTCCACGAAGATATAATATTTATGATGGATTTGGAATTTATAAAAGATAATGTCCCAACCTCATGTGAAATTTAATATCACACATCCATTTGTCTGTTGATGTTTAAAGGGTTAAAAGAATGTATATCTCCATGTGGCACTTGGTAGAAACTGGTGTTTGGGTGGTCCTTGGAAAGAAGAGAGGGACTTCTACCTCTCTCTGCAAAAGCAATGGTGACACTACCTTTGCTTCTGTGAATCCAAATTTTGTTATGTTCAGAGGAGTCATGATGTGAAGCACAGTGTTAGTCGCCCAGTCTTGTCCAACTCTGCAACACCATGGACTTTGGCCCACTAGGCTCCTCTGTCCATGGAATTCTCCAGGGAAGAGTACTGGAGTGGGTAGCCATTCCCTTCTCCAGGGGATCTTTCTTGCACAGGGATTGAATCAGGGTCTCCTGTATTGCAAGCAGATTCTTTACTGTCTGAGGCATCAGGGAAGCCCCAGAGGNCCTCTGTCCATGGAATTCTCCAGGGAAGAGTACTGGAGTGGGTAGCCATTCCCTTCTCCAGGGGATCTTTCTTGCACAGGGATTGAATCAGGGTCTCCTGTATTGCAAGCAGATTCTTTACTGTCTGAGGCATCAGGGAAGCCCCAGAGGAGTCACAAAAGAGCCAATCAGAATGATGATCTAGAAACAGAGCCAGGTAAGAGAAAGCAGTGAAGTGTTTTGGGGTGTCTTTACCAATCTCTTGTAGGTGTTTCATTCAATCCTGGAGAAAAATGAGAAAAAAATAAAACCAGAATTCCACAAGTACAAAATGAGCACATAAGGGAACCATATAATTTGTGTTTAAGAAAACAAAAAAGTCACTTCAATAAACAACACTCTTATATTCAAATCCAGTTTGAATTGATTCAAACCGAGTTATTTCTTCAACCATCACTATGTATAGACACCCAAAGGAAATTTTATTAGTGCTTTTCTGCCGTTTCATCATCTCTGATTCAAACTGTGGTAATGGTTTTCTCTCTGTTATTATCAAATATGAAATTTTGTAAGCAATTGTTTAAGAAGCAGACATCCCACACTTGTGTTTTCCCAGCTCTCAAGACAGATGTAAGTCAACATTTTATTATGCAGTTTGAAATTTTCCTAACAGATTATTAGTTTTACCTGAATATCCAGAAGCAAATTCAGTGTGGTAAATTAACTGTTCAGAAAGCTTATGTAGGAGAAAAGTGCTTTCATTATACAGATCTCTCGCATAATCAGTAACATTTCTTTAACATAAAGGGATATCCATTTCTTTAGTAGGATTGTTTCCTTAGCTGAATTACAGAAACAGGCTAGGGCTTACCTTGCTTTAGGTAATTTCTTCCTTAAAGTTTGGTTCAACTTTGTGCTCTAAATTTAAGAAGGCCAATCAGAAGCCAGGACTGGTCTTCCCTACATTACAATTTATACAGGATCCTAAGAGACTTTGCATGTTACTGTTATTTACTTCTCCAACAAGTTCAAGTACCACACTCTGCCCTTACTCCGCTCTTTTCCAAATTATAGATTCTCAAAAAAAAAGAATTGTCAAAATTTAGACTTATTAAGAATATTCTTAATTCTAGAGTACACGCATAACCTTCTCAAGAGGCCTACTGCTCTGCATCCTTAGTGTAGGACAGGGATCCCCAACACCAGTACCTGTCCATGGACTGTTAGGAACTGGGCTGCAGAGCAGGAGGTGATCATCAGCAAGCAAGTGAAGCTTCATCTGTATTTACAGCCACTCCCCATCACTGGAATTACTGCCTGAATTCTGCCTCTTGTCAGATCAGTGATGCTGGCAATAGATTCTCATAAGGCCACAAACCCTACTGTGAACTGTGCCTGGGAGGGATCTAGGCTGTGTTTGTTCCTAATAAGAATCATCCTGCAACCATCCTCCCCGACCTCCAGTCCAGAAAAATTGTCTTCTACGAAGCTGGTCCCTGGTGCCAAAAAGGTTGGGGACCGCTGTGTAAGATCTACCTCCCAAAATTCTAACGTGGTTGAGGAATTAGAAATCTTATAAATATATTGTTTATATCCTTGAATATGAGATCTTTGGGAAACTTTGATTTATAGAAAATTTCCAAAGTATTCCTTATAGTACATGTACTAATAACAGCTCATACTTCTTAAGTGCTTACTATGGGCAAAGCTATATCTTATTTAATTCTCCTAGCAATCCTGTCGGAGAAGGCAATGGCACCCCACTCCAGTACTCTTGCCTGGAAAATCCCATGGACGAAGGAGCCTGGTAGGCTGCAGTCCATGGGGTCGCTAAGAGTCGGACATGATTGAGTGACTTCACTTTCACGCATTGGAGATGGAAATGGCAACCCACTCCAGTGTTCTTGCCTGGAGAATCCCAGGGACGGGGCAGCCTGGTGGGCTGCCGTCTATGGGGTCTCACAGAGTCGGACACAACTGAAATGATTTAACAGTAACAGTAACAGCAATCCTGTAAAGTAGATCCTTTTACTATCCCTTATTTTACAGATAAAATTGGGCTTCCAATGTGCTGCTAAATACATTATCACCAAGACTGTAAGTACCCATTAGCGAGTCATGTCTCCAGAATGTTGACACTGAAAACAGTTCTCCAAGATTTCAGAGTCCTGCCACCCAGATGGCTTTTAAATAGTGTAGCATTTTCCCTCATGGGTCTCAGTCCTGTGTAGATTAATGTTTCAGAATGTGATTCTTCTTAAAGATATAGTCTTTATCCACTGGGTACCCATGTTCACTTTCTCTGTGAAATGCTCTACCTTAAAGAATAAACACTCTTTGGTGAACATGCCAGTTGGAAAATATGCTCAGTGTTGAAGATTGCTGATACTTCTTAAATAATAAGATTTACTTTTTTAAATTTTTTGGCCTTGCCATGTGGCATGCAGGATCTTAGTTCCTTGACCAGGGATTGAACCCATGTCCCCAGCAGAGGAAGTGTGTTGTCTTAACCACTGGTCCAGTGGAAGTCCCTAGCATTATTGTTGATTCTAATGATGAAAGAATAGAGCCTCGGAATAGAACCTAATTATTAGTCTTCATTTTTAGCACTTCCTGTCAATTGTATCAAGTTTTTGTTATGAGAATCAATTAGCCATCACTGTTGTTATTTAGTCACTAAGTCATGTCCGNATTCTAATGATGAAAGAATAGAGCCTCGGAATAGAACCTAATTATTAGTCTTCATTTTTAGCACTTCCTGTCAATTGTATCAAGTTTTTGTTATGAGAATCAATTAGCCATCACTGTTGTTATTTAGTCACTAAGTCATGTCCGACTCTCTTTTGAGCCTACGGACTGTCCAAGGCATTTCCCAGGCAAGAAGACTGGAGTAGGTTGCCATTTCCTTTTCCAGGGGATCTTCCTAACCCAGGGATGGAGCCCTCAGCTCCTGCTGTATATCCTGCATTGCAGGTGGGTTCCTTACCACTGAGCCACCAGGGAAGCCATTATTGGAGACAACTTCAGTTTGTCCACCAAAGATCTTATCTTCTTTTCAACATGCCCGTAAGATTTCCCATACTGACAAGCAGTCACAGATCTGGAATAGTTTTCTTTGTCTCTGTCCACTCACTTATAGCCTTGCTGTGGGCCTGGCCCCTGTGCCATCTGATAAGTTTCTCTGACTATGGAAATCTTTCATAAAATAGGCTTGTTTCACGAGCCGAACACTAACCAGCTAATATTAGTTTTTAATGAGTAACCTGAACTTAATTGTTCCTTGATCTGATTTTAACTCTTTCGAGAGTTCAAATCACAAAATTATAGCCAGTCAGAGCTGGAAGGAACCTTCAGACTTATCTCTAATTCCCACATATTATAGAGAAAATGGAATTCCAGATGAGCAGATGACTCATTCATGGACACACATGATTAGGAGCAGTTCTGATTCATGGTTTTTGGCCTGCATCACTTTTTCCCACAATTTCGTGATTGGTAGTCTAAAAAGAGAAAGAAAATGTTGATTGAATTGACTAAATATAAAGCATGGAGAGAGATACCTGCTTATCGATATATGAAAGTATAAAATAGCTCCCACTTATTCATTACCACCCCAAATGTTGTGCTAGGGATCTTACATCTAGTCTCCTTTTCAAAACACTTGATAACTTTGCAGAGTTTTACAGAGAAGGGTGTAGAAGCTGAAGTCAGAACTAGTAAATGGCCTGTCCACATTTGGGACCCTAGTTTTTCTGACTCCAAAGCAGGTTCTTTGTTAAAATAATTTTCAAAATTTCTTTTTGGCTGTGCTGGGTGTTTGTTACCTTCATGGGCTTTTCTCTAGCTGCAGTGAGCAGGGGCTACTCTCTGCAGTGACTGGGCTTCTAATGGTGCTGACTTCTCTTGTTGTGGAGTGCGACTCTAGGGCACATGGGCTTCAGAAGTTGGGACTCCTGGGTTCTAGAGCACAGGATCAATAGTTATGGCCCACGGGTTTATTTGTTCCATATCCTGTGGAATCTTCCTGGATCAGGGATCCAACCTGTCTCCTGCATTGCCAAGTGGATTCTTTATCACTGAGCCACCAGGAAAGCCCCCAGACTAGGTTCTTTTTAATCTAACATGTTGTTCTGCATTTGAGAAATGGGAGGTAACTTATTGTTTTAAAGTACAGGGAGACGCAGACATAGAAAACGAAGTTATAGTTTCTAAAGGGGAAAAGAGGGAGAACAAATTGGGAATTTGGGATTAACAGATTCACACTACTATAAATAAAATAACAAGAACCCACTGTATAGCACAGGGAACTGTACTCAGTGTCTTGTAATAGCCTATAGTGGAAAAGAATATGAAAAAGAATATACGTGTAACTGAATCACTTTGCTGTACACTTGAATCACTGAAAATTAACTATACCTCAATTAAAAACTATTTGAAAAATAGAGTGAATTGTTAAAAGAGAGTATTAGAATCTGAAAGCTTGGCATCCTTTTCAGTCCTTGAAAGGACTGTAGAGGGAACAGTCTGCTGGATGAGGGCTATTTGTTTTCTCACAATGTAAACATCCTGTACTTTTCATTGCAGTTTGATATTTTAGGTCTATTGATCAGGTGAGTTTTCTAACTATTATAGGTACTGTATTTTATGGAATGTTTCAGTATCCAGCTGTAACTCATTTCAGCAAAATGACACGCCTCTTCCCTGCCAAGGAGTACCATAAAGTTATGTGACTCATCAGAAAAGTAACATGATGCAGCAAAATGTTATGACTAACATTGACAAAAATGCTCATGACTAGTGATTTAGGCAGCTAATAAAGGCAAGAACATTGTATTATTCATGTCCGCATAACATTCATAGATAATTCAGTATGCCAAAACCTCTAGGGATCAGGCTTCTAAGGAAAATACACCGTTTCTGTGGATTTTGCTAAATCAAACCAGATGTGCTGCAAGATACATTTTTATCAAAAGCTTTACTTTATAAATAGGCTCTCCAACCAGACTCATTTTCAGGTCTTAAAGCAGAACTCCACGTACATCCTGTGCCCTGTCTTGGATATTACAAGAAACAATCTGTTTCAGAGAACTGAAGTCTCCCATCAGACATCTCACTCTGGATCAACATAACTTGAAACCTTCACATCCACGGCTACTGTTGTTAAGTCGCTTCAGTCGTGTCCAACTCTCAGCGACACCATGGACTGCAGCCCACCAGGCTCCTCTGTCCATGGGATTTTCCAGGCTAGAGTGCTGGAGTGGGTTGCCATTGCCTTCTCCAATGCATGAAAGTGAAAAGTGAAAGTGAGGTTGCTCAGTCGTGTCTGACTCTTAGCAACCCCATGGACTGCAGCCCACCAGGCTCCTCTGTCCATGGGATTTTCCAGGCAAGAGTACTGGAGTGGGTNTGTTAAGTCGCTTCAGTCGTGTCCAACTCTCAGCGACACCATGGACTGCAGCCCACCAGGCTCCTCTGTCCATGGGATTTTCCAGGCTAGAGTGCTGGAGTGGGTTGCCATTGCCTTCTCCAATGCATGAAAGTGAAAAGTGAAAGTGAGGTTGCTCAGTCGTGTCTGACTCTTAGCAACCCCATGGACTGCAGCCCACCAGGCTCCTCTGTCCGTGGGATTTTCCAGGCAAGAGTACT
This sequence comes from Neotragus pygmaeus, assembly GCA_006410875.1. Taxonomy (NCBI): domain Eukaryota; kingdom Metazoa; phylum Chordata; class Mammalia; order Artiodactyla; family Bovidae; genus Neotragus; species Neotragus pygmaeus. Next base: position 1,120,335 of record SJYV01035481.1, read on the forward strand.
GGAGTGGGGTGCCACTGCCTTCTCCTCACACCCACTACATTCCTCAAACATTTCTAAAAGGTCGAGAGGAACCACTAGTCTAATTCTTGCTTTATTGGGCTGAAGAAAGATGTGTGTTTCAATAAAACAACAATTACCGTGAAAATACATATGAATGGAAGCCCTTTACTTGTACTGTTTGTAGTTCCCTGCAATTTAAACAGCTTCTAACTTATTAAATTACCAACAGAACTTGTGTACTTCATTCCTTTCATTTAGATTTTTCCACTCATTTCTCAGAACTGCAGAGAAGCTGATGGAAGCTTCTGTACAAAATGGGAGGAAATTAGTTTAGTGGTTAAGAGCAGAGTTTAGACTAAGGCAAGCATTGGCTCAATTATTTGCTTCACCATTTACTAGTGGCTCAGATGGTAAAAAAAAAAATCCACCTACAATGAGGGAGACCTGGATGTGATTTCTGGGTTGGGAAAATCCCCTGGAGAAGGGAATGTCAACCACTATTCTTTTCTGGCCAGTCCCCATGGATAAAGAAGCCTTGTGGGCTACAGTCCATAAGGTAACAAAGAGTCGGACATGACTGAGCAACTAAGCACAGCATTTATTAGTTGTGGAAGCCTGGGAAAGTTACTCAGACTCTTCAAGCCTCAGGCATCTCATCTGTAAAAGTCCTACTTTATAGAGTTGTTATAGGGCTTAAATAAGCTTATCTTATTTAAGCTTCTATGTGTATAGAAGCTTGCACATAATAATTGCTCAATAAATATAAGCTAGTTGTAGTAAAGGTGTAAAACGAACTTGGAAATTTTCTAGAAAGTCACAGCTCCCCAAAGATCTCATATAAAGGGGTATAAACAAGATATTTGTACATTTTCAACCATTGGAAGCCTTCGGGGATTATAAAATTAAAGAAGAATAATCTCCCCATTAAAATTCCATAGTGCCCTAGAATTAAGGAAGTGTGTGATTACCTTTTCCTGATTTTTTTTTTCCATCTCACCATCACCCTCTTCCCCTCCCCCATGTCGATAAGTCTGTTCTCTATGTCTGTTTCTCCATTCCTGACTGGTTATTTTGAGTCAGAGTTTTTGATGATTTTAAAGCAAAGCATAGAACTATTAAATTTAAACTGTCATCAGTGAAATGGCAACCCACTCCGGTATTCTTGGCTAGAGAATCCCATGGACAGAGGAGCCTGGCGGGCTACAGTGCATGGGGTTGCAAAGAGTCAAACACGATTGAGCAACTAACACACACATCCTTCCTAACAGACCTTTCAGTGCAGTTCAGTTGCTCAGTCGTGTCAGACTCTTTGCGATCCCATGGACTGCAGCACACCGTACTTCCCTGTCCATCACCAACTCCTGGAGCTTGCTCAAACTCATGCCCGTAGAGTCTGTGATGCCATCCAACCATCTCATCCTCTGTCGTCCCCTTCTCCTCTTGCCTTCAATCTTTCCCAGCATCGAGGTCTTTTCCAATAAGTCAGTTCATCACATCAGGTGGCCAAAGTATTGGAGTTTCAGCTTCAGCATCAGTCCTTACGATGAATATTCAGAACTAATCTCCTTTAGGATGGACTAGTTTGATCTCCTGCAGTCCAAGGGACTCTCAAGAGTCTTCTGCAACACCACAGTTCAAAAGCATCAGTTCTTTGGCCCTCAGCTTTCTTTGTAGTCCACCTCTCACATATATACATGACTACTGGAAAAACCAGAGCTTTGACTGAATGGAACTTTGTCGGGAAAGTAATGTCTCTGCTTTTTAATATGCTGTCTAGGTTGGTCATAGTTTTTCTTCTAAGGAGCACATGTCTTTTAATTTCATGGCTACAGTCACCTTCTGCAGTGATTTTGGAACCCAAGAAAATAAAATCTATCACTGTTTCCATTGTTTTCCCATCTATTTGCCATGAAGTGATGAGACCAGATGCCATGTTCTTAGTTTTCTGAATGTTGAGTATTAAGCCAACTTTTTCACTCTCCTCTTTCACTTTCATCAAGAGGCTTTTTAGTCCTTCTTTGCTTTTTGCCATACAGATGGCATATCTGAGGCTATTGATATTTCTTCTGGCAATCTTGATTCTAGCTTGTGCTTCATCCAGCCCAGCATTTTGTATGATATACTCTGCATTTACGTTAAGTAAGCAGGGTGACAATATATAGCCTTGACCAATTCCTTTCTCAAATTGAAGCCAGTTCATTGTTCCATGTCTGGTTTTAACTATTGCTTCTTGACCTGAATACAGATTTCTCAAGAGGCAGGTCAGGGGGTCTGGTATTCCCATCTCTTGAAGAGTTTTCCACAGTTTGTTGTGATCCACACAGTCAAAGGCTTTGATGTATTCAATAAAGCAGAAGTAGACATATTTCTGGAACTCTTTTGCTTTTTTGATGACCCAACAGATGTTGGCAATTTGATCTCTGGTTCCTCTGCCTTTTCTAAATCCAGCTTGAACATCTGGAAGTTCATGGTTCATGTACTCCTAAAGCCTATCTTGCAGATTTTCAGCATTACTTTGCTAGCATGTGAGGTGAGTGCAATTGTGCAATAGTTTGAACACTCTTTAGCATTGCCTTTATTTGGGATTGGAATGAAAACTGATCTTTTCCAGTCCTGTGACCACTGCTGAGGTTTCCAAATTTGCTGGCATATTGAGTGCAGCACTTTAACAGCATCATCTTTTAGGATTTGAAATAGCTCAACTGGAATTTCATCACCTGCACTAGCTTTGTTTGTAGTGATGCTTCCTAAGGCCCACTTGACTTCACATTCCAGGATGTCTGGCTCTAGGTGAGTGATCATACCATCATGGTTATCTGAATCATGAAGATCTTTTTTTGTATAGTTCTTCTGTGTATTCTTGCCACCTCTTCTTAATATCTTCTGCTTCTGTTANGAGCCTGGTGGACTGCTGTCTATGGGGTCGCACAGAGTTGGACACGACTGAAGTGACTTAGCAGCAGCATTGTGTTTGAACATGGGTTTTTAAGAAAGTTTATGTGGTCTTTTGACTCATAAAAGGTCATTTAAAAAGTAATATTTATTGATCTTTTCCCTTATAATACTAGTTTTTTGTTTCTTAGCTTTATTATACTTTATTTTCTTCATACTTATTCTGGGGTGTGTGTATGTGTGTGTTTGTCTGTAAAACACAAAAGAAGGAGGATTTCTTGGGTCACTATCCAGCTGCATTAGACAAGCTTTCTAACTGAGACTTGTATGTATATACACACTTCTTGCTCTTCTTGTGTATAGCTATACTTCACAGACTGGAAACCCAATGGGAAATAAAACACAATCACAGAAACTTATATTTTAAGCTAAACTAGGGCTTCCCTGGAGAAGGCGATGGCACCCCACTCCAGTACTCTTGCCTGGAAAACCCCATGGGTGGAGGAGCCTGGCGGGCTGCAGTCCATGGGGTCGCAAAGAGTCGGACACAACTGAGCGACTTCCCTTTCACTTTTCACTTTCATGCACTGGAGAAGGAAATGGCAACCCACTCCAGTGTTCTTGCCTGGAGAATCCCAGGGACGGGGGAGCCTGGTGGGTTGCCATCTATGGGGTCGCACAGAGTCAGACACAACTGAAGCGACTTAGCAGCAGCAGCAGCAGGGCTTCCCTGGTGGCTCAAACTGTAAATAAGCTGCCCACAGTGCAGAAGACCTGGGTTTGATACCTGGGTCAGGAAGATTCCCTGGAGAAGGGAATGGCAACCCATTCCAGTATTCTTGCCTGAAGAATTCCACGGACAGTGGAGCTTGGCGAGTTATAATCCACGGGGTCAAAAAGAGTCAGACACAACTGAGTGACTAACACAACACACACACACACACAAGTTTGTTTGAAATAAAGAAAGTGTAAATTTCATCTAGGGAATTCCCTGGTGGTCCAGTGGTTAGGATTCTGTGCTTTCACCACAGTGGTACTGGGTTCAATCCCTCTTGGGGAATTAAAATTCCATAAGCCACACAGTACAGCCAAAAAAATTTTAAAAAATTGTCATCTAACTAAAAATTTTAATCCCCAAATTGCCCATCCATAGCCCTCTTGGCAACCCTAGGAACTGACCTTCCCCCAGTGCATAATAGGAAAACTTTCAGATAAATAACAAGGAGTATAGCAATTAGCTGCACTTTGTATGAAATAGAAAAGAAAATCCCTAAACAGATGAAAATGTTTTTTTTTAGAATGCCAACAAATCAGACTGACTTAAAAGTAACCACTTACTTGATTGATACCAAGGGGAATGCACATTTGTTTCTGCCCTAGCACTGTACATGGCATGTAATAATAACTCAGTGAATGTCTATGGAACTGAACTATTAAGCTAAGTATATAGAGCCAAGGTGAGTCAGCTTTAGCATCAGCAATATGGTGACTATTTACTCATGTGACCCTGCAAAATAGGGTCAATTGTACCGTAATCCCACTTTAAAATCAACTAGTTGAATTAATATCTTGTATGAAACATCCATTAGACCCCACTTATGATAATTAACAAGCCAAAGGAAGGTTTTCTGCCACAGACAACAGAACCCCTGTGTCACGTTCCAGTGGAGTGGAAAAAGAAGTAGAGAGCAAAATGCAGCTGATGGTGAAATCAGCTTCTAAACATGTAAAGAGACTAACAGTCCCGACTTGAGGAGGACCAGAAAAAGTCAGAATTTTCAGCCATGGGAAAAATATTTCTCTTCCCCAAGTAGTTCTTTGCAGCCATAAAACTAGACAGACTACCCTGAGTAGTGGGTGTTTTTCTGGAACTCTCTTGCTTTGCTGTCCATGGGCCTCTCCAGTCAAGAATACTGGAGTGGGTTGCCATTCCTTCCTCCAGTGGACCATGTTTTGTCAGAACTCTTCACTATGACCCATCCATCTTGGGTGGACCTGCACGGCATGGCTCATAGCTTCATTGAGTTACACAGGTCCCTGACTGCACTCATGAAATTAAAAGACGCTTGCTCCTTTGGAGAAAGGCTGTGATAAAGGCTAGACAGCATATTCAGAAGTAGAGACATCACTTTGCTGACAAAGGTCTGTTAGTCAAAGGTGTGGTTTTTCCAGTAGTCATGTATGGATGTGAGAGAAGGCTGTAAAGAAGGCTGAGTGCTGAAGAATTGATGCTTTCAAACTGTGGTGTTGGAGAAGACTCCTGAGAGTCCCTTGGACTANTTTGCTGACAAAGGTCTGTTAGTCAAAGGTGTGGTTTTTCCAGTAGTCATGTATGGATGTGAGAGAAGGCTGTAAAGAAGGCTGAGTGCTGAAGAATTGATGCTTTCAAACTGTGGTGTTGGAGAAGACTCCTGAGAGTCCCTTGGACTACAAGGAGATCAAACCAGTCAATCCTAAAGGAAATTAGTCCTGAATATTCATTGGAAGGACTGATGCTGAAGCTGAAGCTCCAATACTTTGGCCACCTGATGTGAAGAACTGACTCATTGGAAAAGACCCTGATGCTGGGAAAGATTGAAGGCAAAAGAAGGGGGCGACAGAGGATGAAATGATTAGATAGCATCACTGACTCAATGGACATGAATTTGAGCAAACTCTGGGAGACAGTGAAGGACAGGGAAGCCTGGCGTTCTGCAATCCATGGGGTTGCAAAGAGTCGGGCACAAATTAGCAAGTAACACCACCAACAAATCCTGAGCAGTGAAGAAATGTTCTTGGGGTCTGAATATTTATAGATCTTTTCCTATATTTATTACTGTAAAATTCAATTTTTGCTCTGCTTATCTCTAAACCTTGTCTCAAGAGGGAATACATTCAGCAGACTATCAGAAATTATGATAAGAAAAGTGATCAGTGCAGCCTCTCTCTAAATGTTCTAACGATTAGTACAGTTAGAGATGCAACAAGAAGAGCTTTTGTTGCAGAATGAATGTGGAAAGCAAACTTGAATCTTTCCTGGAGTGACAGCATGCATCAAATAGGCCACACCAAAGCAACCATGTGGACAGTGCTGGAGGTACATAGACAATGAACTGAATTAAGAAGCACATGCTGACTGTCGTAGACAAAGGGTCAAATATGGGAAGTGAGGCCTGCTGACACTGGGATCCTGCAGCACATTTCTTGGAGTATTTTACAAATGGCACTTTGGTTTATGATTGCACGGGAGAAAGATAAAAAAGCAAAACAATACAAAAAGAATGACTGAGTTCTACTACTGACGAAAAAAAGAAAAGCATTCCTCTTGCCTCCATAACTCTGAGCCAGTTGAAGAAGAAGACAAGAGACCACAGATCAAAGCAAAAGATATCACTTCTATTACTGATACAGGATGAGTTTGGCAATGCAGAACATACAGTGTTTTGAGCCAAACTGCCCTGTTAACTGAACCAGTGAATCAGGTATGCTTACTTGCCAGATCTCAGGCAGGGCTGAATGATGATGACCTCATCTCTTGCCACCAGCCTTCACATGATGAGAGAAGAACCACTCTGCTGGAGCCCAGGAGAATGCTCATTCCCTGTGAGCAGCTTGCTTCCACGATAGAGAAAGGAGGAGCATCTTCTGTCTACTGGAAACAAATTTTATTGGTGGTTACTCCACCTCCCTAAGTGAGTCGAGGTTTGAAGTACCAGGAGTTATAGTATCTTGTTTCATTGGCAAAGATAGAAACATTGAGTGGAAAGTGTTCCCTTCTTAACAGTATGAATTGGTACAAAACTACTGATAATTTCTTGTCAACCCAGCTCAGTTTAGATTTCCATTCTAGACCTTGATTTTCTTCCCAAAATGAATATCGCCTCCTGTCTGCTTCCAAATGCATACATTGTTAGTCTGTAGGGGATATAAATACCTTATTCTGGAAAGAATTAATATTTTAATCTTTTCTCTGTAGTTCTTATACATACTTCATATATTCTGATTTATAATGCATACTTCTTGTTTACAAAGAGCTTGTCAGTGTAATTATGTAGTATAGTATTTAGCATGTATTACATGTAATTAAGGGGTATATCAATACATGTGCTCTGACCAAACTCAGCGTGGCCCGTACCCACCTTCCTTCTCCAGTGGCTATTATTTCTCCATCTGTTTGTACATTAACAATTAAAAAGTCTGGTTTTGAGGCTAGGAGAAGTAAAGAGGGCTGTAGCTAGAACCCTATGGCCAGAGGACTGCCTTCACTGTCCTCAAAAAGGATTGTCAAGAAGGAGACACTGTATAGTTTTAGCCATTGAGCTATGTGTTAGTCTACAGCATATCCACTGCCTTTGTACATACTGGGGAGTTATTGAGCCAAACAGAAATGTAAAAAAAATGTGAAAGGATTGGAAGAAGTAAGCAATCATGATAGCAATAGAAGTGAAACAGCAAGGTACTATGCTCCAATCAGGGCTTCCCAGGTGGTGCTAGAGTTAAGGAGACATAAGAGATAGGGGTTCAATCCCTGGGTCAGGAAGATCCCCTGGAGAAGAGCATGGCAACCCACTCCAGTATTCTTGCCTGGAGAACCCCATGGACAGAGAGGCCTGGAGGGCAACAGTCCATGGCGTCACAAAGAGTCAGACATGACTGAAGCGCCTTGGCAGGCATGCATGCTCCAGTCAATTGAAATGTGTCACATTGGATTGCCAACAAACAGAATTAGGAAAAACCTTCAAAATCTAAACTGTTTATAAGTAGAGGTGCTTTTTAATCACACCAAATAAGTTTTATAATTCAGGCAGGGTCAAATTATTTGTACTGTATTTCAAATTATGTTGCAACAGGACCTTATTTGTATTTCACACAATTCCAATGATAACTTTTATTCTTATTTTTATATTCAAGGTATATAATTTCCCTACTGAAAATCCAATGAGCATTTTCCACATTCAGAAGTTTGGGACACCAGAAATTCTGAGGGACCTTCCTACTGCAAAACATACTTGTGAATGCCGGGCTTAGAGGAAAAAGGAGTAATTTCTAAGTCTCTTCCCACAATGCTACTTTAGAAGAAGGGGAACGAATCACAGAGACAAACCCTGGACTCATTGCTAGGCACAGTGAGTGGGCAGAGGATCAGTGCTATACTGAGAGCAATAGCAATGACAGTCCTCAGCCCTACAAATAACAGCAAGTGAAGGAGTGGAACTGAACACCTTCTCATTAAGACAGAACCCTGGAAAGGAGCTACAGGGTAGACTGATTGATGGCAACATCTGCTCATAGCAGAGACAAATAGGTATTTTACCTGATGGAAAATATCTCTAATTTAACCCTATAAAATCTCCACGGATAAAGACTGGACAATTTGGAGCTCACAAAGATCATTGATCACAAAAGAGAATAAGATTCCATTGGGGAAAAAATAGAGGCAGGGGGATTTAAAAACAATAGATTTATATTACCTCGTCTTCATATACTTGAATCATTATAAACTGTATATTGAGTGTATGAAATGCACGAAGAACTGAAGGGTGGAATCGCAAAAGAATAGGCGAGCTACCCGTGATCTCCAAATGACTACACAGATCTAAAAAGGGAAAAAAATTGGGGTTCAGAAATGAACATGTAATTGTCAAACAAATCCCTCAACAAATAGATTAAACAGCAGATTAAATACAATTAAAGAGATAAATAGTTCCTCAAAAGATACATCTGAAAAAAATAAAAATGCAGCACAAACTAACAAGAAAATATAAAAAATAAAATAGAAATTAAGGTAATGAGTTCTAATATATAAGCAATCTGAGTTCCAAAAGAAGATCATAAAAGTAATTTGAAGTCATAATTACTGAGGATTTTTCCATAACTAATATAAGCATAGTATACATTCAGGAAATTTAACACTTCTCAAGCAGAATAAATAAAAAGAAATCCATACCTAGACACAGCATAGTGACAGTGCAGAACACCAAAGACAAAGATTGCTTTTTAAAAGTAATTGCAGAGAAAAGTAAGGTCACCTAGAAAAGAATGACGGTTATAGTGACGACAGACCTCTCAACAGCAACAAAGGAGCCAAAACTTGGGGAATAATCATTTCAGGGTGCTGATAGAACATGACTATCAAGTTATAATTGAGTATTCAGAAAAATGACCTTTCATAAATGAGGGTAAAATAAAGACATTCTATTTTATAATGAAAGCATTTTACTTTATAATTTTATAATGAAAATATTTCCCACCAATAAGCCTGTGCTGCTGGAGCTTTTAAGAATACATTTTGAGAAGAAAGAAATAACTTACAAAAATGTCATCTGACATACAAAAGGAAATAGTGAGTATATAAAATAGTAATCAAAATATGTAACTTAAAAAACATCATCTGCATAATATAATAACAAGTTTAATAGATAGAAAAATTAAGAGCAGAACCAAAATACTGTACTACAGTAGTCATAATTCAAAGGGAGAGAATGGAGCTAAGGTTGTTGTATGAGGCAAGATAGCCTGAATATATATTTTGTAGAATAAACATTAAACAAAAAGATAAAGGACACACCTGTGGCTGATTCATGTCAATGTATGGCAAAACCACTACAACATTGTAAAGTAATCAGCCTCCAATTAAAATAAATAAATTTATTTAAAAATTAAAAAAGAAGACAAAATATAAAGTTTCCAAACTAACATAAGAAAATAATGGTTAAAAGAAAATAATAAACAAAAATAACAAATAAATCAACATCAAGAATGGAGGACAAAATGAAGAAACTAAAACAGAGGTAAAATAGAAATCAGAGAATAGATGGAAGAAAAATTTCAACAATATTCAGCTATATGATTACTCTTAATACACTTAAAGAGATCAAGCTCATTAAAATATATTATCATAGTAGACAAAAATATCCTGTATATTCTATTTACAATGAACACACTAAAAATAAAAGAACATTTAAAAGTATAGAAAGAAAAAGAAAGGAGAAATTTATCGTTCAAAAAAATAATAATACGCTAATTTAACCAGATCATTGCCAGACAAAACCAACTTTGAGACAAAAAGGATTATTAAAGGTCAAGTATTTGATTATAAAAGGCTTAATTTGCCAGGGAGACAATTTAAATTTGTGCATCTCCATTAAAATGGGCTTCCCTGATGGCTCAGGTGGTAAAGAATCTGCCCACCAATGCCAGAGACACGAGAGATACAGGTTCAGTTGCTGGGTTGGGAAGATGCCCTAGAGAAGGGAGTGACTACCCACTCCAGTATTCTTTCCTGGGAAACCCCATGGACAGAAGAGCTTGGCAGGCCACAGTCAGTCCTTGGGGGTCACAAAGAGTCAGACTCGACTGAGTAACTATCACTTCAATTCACTTTCACTTCATCCCCATTAAAATAGCCTAAAAATGTAAAAGGTAAATATTTAGAAATTGAGGTATACATTTTTAAAATCTTCATTACATTTAAGAAATTTCAGCATTTCTCTCTTACTTTTGATAGGAGAAGCAGAAAAAAATAGGGAAGATATAGCCTATTTGTAAAATAATTTAGGTGAATCATATCAGTATATTAAAAAAATAATATGTTATGGCCAAACAAATGTATTCTAGGAATGCAAGGATGGCTCAGTGGATCACAAAAAGATAGCTTAATTGATGATAAAAGGAGATTTAATAAAATTCACTATAAATTTATGATTTTTAAAAGTGACATAGCTTAGAAATCTTCCCTGGTGGCTCAGAGGTTAAAGCGTCTGGCTGGAATGCAGGAGACGTGGGTTCGATCCCTGGGTCGGGAAGATCCCCTGGCGAAGGAAATGGCAACCCACTCCAGTATTCTTGCCTGGAGAATCCCATGGAGGGAGGAGCCTGGTAGGCTACAGTCCATGGGGTCACAAAGAGTTGGACACAACTGAGTGGCTTCACTTCACTTCAGATTAGAAATAGAAAGCTGTTTCCTTTAGTGGAAGTATCTATCTCAAACTAAGTGTCAGAATTATATTTATGATGAAACATTACGGGTTTAAGAGACTGTGCCCTGTAATCACTCTTCCTCAGGTTTGATAGTAGCTTTGCCACTTACTACTTCAACTTGGGCAAATTAACTTATAAAATCAGAGAAATGCAAATCAAAACCACAATGAGGTACTATCTCATGCCAGTCAGAATGGCTGTCATCAAAAAGTCTACAAATAATAAATGCTGGAGAGGGTGTGGAAAAAAGGGAAATCTCTTACACTGTTGATGAGAATGCAAACTATGGAGACAGCCACTATGGAGAACAGTGTGGACATTTCTTAAAAAACTGGAAATAGAATTGCCATATGACCCAGCAATCCCCTAGATGAAAGTGACACATGTACGTCAATATTCATTGCAGAGCTGTTTACAATATCTAGGACATGGAAGCAACCTAGATGTCCATTGGCAGATGAATGGATAAGGAAGTTGTAGTACATATACACAATGGAATATTACTAAGCTATAAAAAAAAAAGAAGAACGCATTTACATCAGTTCTAATGAGGTGGGTGAAACTGGAGACTATTATATAGAATGAAGTAAGTCAGAAAAAAAACACCAATGCAGTATATTAATGCATATATGTGGAATTTAGAAAGATGGTAACAATGCTGTATGCAAGACAGCAAAAGAGACATAGATGTAAAGAACAGACTTTTGGACTCTGTGGAAGGCAAGGGTAGGAAAATTTGAGAGACTAGCACTGAAACATGTATATAACCATATATAAAATAGATGACCAGTGTAAGTTCAATGCATGAAGCAGGACACTCAAAGCCAGTGCTCTGGGACAACCCAGAGGGTTGGGATGGGTAGGGAGTTGGGAGGGGCTTTCAGGATGGAGGACACAGGCACACCCATGGTTGATTCATGTTGATGTATGGCAGAAACCACCATAATATTGTAAAGTAATTAACCTCCAATTAAAATAAATGAATTTTAAAAACCATCCATTTTTCTCATATTATATATCAACATAAAATAATAAATCTTTCAGTTCAGTTCAGTTGCTCAGTCATGTCCAACTCTTTGCGACCCCAGGAACTGCAGCACACCAGGCCTCCCTAAGGCCCACTTGACTTCATATTCCAGGATGTCTGACTCAAGGTGAGTGGGAGTGATCACACCATTGTGATTATCTGGATCATAAAGATCTTTTTTGTACATTTCTTCTGTGTATTCTTGCCACCTCTTCTTAATATCTTCTGCTTCTGTTAGGTCCATACCATTTCTATCCTTTATTGTTGTTTAGTCACTAAGTTGTGTCCAACTCTTTTGCGACCCCATGGACTTGAGCTCACAAGACTCTTCTGTCCATGGGATTTCCCTGGCAAGAATACTGGAGTGGGTTGTCATTTCCTTCTCCAGGGGATCTTCCTGATCCAGAGATTAAACTGCATCTCCTGCACTGACAGGTAGATTCTTTACCACTGCACCTCCAGGGAAACCCTTGATTTGTCATACAATTTACTTTACCTGGATGCACATTTATGTATGTTATCTCCCCTAGCTACACTGTCAGCTCCTAGAGGGCAAAACCATCTCTTTTTCTTTTTCCTTCCAAAATTAACCAGTTTAGGTAAGAAAAAAACAATTTGGCTTAGAAAGAACTATTAACAATAAAGATGGCATGTATTTTTAAATGATATTAGCCCAAAATAGAGAACTATTCAATAAATTAAAATACAGATATTAAATGATAAGGTGAATATTGGAAAGTTACCAATGAATGATTAAAATTTGGTTAAAATGACTGTATTCCACACTTCTCTCTTCTTTTGGGATTCCCTCTGCAACAATGGGTAATTGGAGTCACCTGTCTCCCACCCTCTGTCCTTCCCTTCCTTTCCTTTTTCAATATCTCTATTGAATTGTAATTTACATCCAACCTATGGTGAGTGTGCCATGTGAAAATTTTGATAAATTTATGAAATTTTATACATCTCTTTTGATTCCCCTCTAGCTCCAGACATGATGCTGTGTGTTATTAGGTAGCCAATAAATCCCCAGAAAGAATGAATACACTAATCATAGATATTTAAGTACCTTAGTAGACCTTCTCATTATAGTTGACTCACTTGAACTGCTATTCAAAAACCCAAGTCGATCATGATGTGAGACTTTTCCTGGCAGTGTGAGCATCCAATCTCCTGAGAGGCCATGTAGCTGAAATTCAGCCTCTATACCATGGTCAAATTAAATCTCAGAGACAGAGTTTTGGGTGAAGTAGAAAAGAATAGTTTTATTGCTTTGCCAGGCAGAGGGGACTAGAGAGGGCTGTGTGTATCACTCAGTCATGTCCAACCCTTGACTCCTCTGTTCATGGAATTCTCCCAGGCAAGAATACTGGACTAGGTTGCCTTTGGGATAGAACCTGGGTCTTCTGCATTGGAGGGAGATTCTTTACTATTTAAGCCACCTGGATTAATGCCCTCAAAAATGTATGTCCTGACCTGGAAGAAGTAGTGAGGAGTTTTATAGTAATAGTTCAAAGTGGAGAGTGTGATCAGCTCAAGGACATTTTTCTGACTGGCTGGTGGTGAGGTAACCTGGAGTCAGGATCTTCAACCTTTTGGCTCCAAATGGCCAGGGGTCTATGCGCTTATAGACGGCAGGCAGTTAACTTCTTCCACCAGGTGGGGGGCTTCAGCATCTGCAAAATAGCCCAAAGAAATTTTTGTGTGTATCACCTGAAGGGAAACCAGAACCCTGTCCCAGTTCAGTTCAGTTCAGTCGCTCAGTCATGTCTGACTCCTTGCGACCCCATGAATCGCAGCATGCCAGGCCTCCCTGTCCATCACCAACTCCCAGAGTTCACTCATACTCACGTCCATTGAGTCCGTGATGCCATCCAGCCATCTCATCCTCGGTCGTCCCTTTCTCCTCCTGCCCCCAATCCCTCCCAGCATCAGAGTTTTTTCCAATGAGTCAATTCTTCGGATGAGTTGGCCAAAATACTGGAGTTTCAGCTTTAGCATCATTCCAAAGAAATCCCAGGGTTGATCTCCTTCAGAATGGACTGGTTGGATCTCCTTGCAGTCCAAGGGACTCTCAAGAGTCTTCTCCAACACCACAGTTCAAAAGCATCCATTCTTTGGTGCTCAGCCTTCTTCACAGTCCAATTCTCACATCCATACACGAGCACAGGAAAAGCCATAGCCTTGACTAGACAGACCTTAGTCGGCAAAGTACTGTCTCTGCTCTTGAATATACAATCTAGGTTGATCATAACTTTNACCAAGGATGAGATGGCTGGATGGCATCACGGACTCGATGGATGCGAGTCTGAGTGAACTCCAGGAGTTGGTGATGGACAGGGAGGCCTGGCATGCTGTGATTCATGGGTTCGCAAAGAGTCAGACACGACTGAGCGACTGAACTGAACTAAACTGAAAGGATTCTTCCCTAGAGACTTCAGAGTGAGCATGTTCTTGCTGACACTGTGATTTCAAACTTCTAGCTTCCAGAATCAAGAGGATAAATTTCTTCTGTTTTAAGCTAACCAAATTTCTTGTCATTTATTATGACACCCACAAGAGACTCTATAGGTTGCATATTTGTGTATCCAAATAATTATTTACTGAGTGCTCCCTATTTGCCAAGTACTATGATAGGTACTTGTTTTTGTCGTTTAGTGGCTAAGTTGTGTCCAACTCTTTTGTGACCCCATGGACTGTAGCCCACCAGGCTCCTTTGGTCCATGGGATTTCCCAGGCAAGAATATTGGAGTGGGTTGCCATTCCCTTCTCTAGGAGAGCTTCCCAACCCAGGCATCAAACCTGATTCTCCTGCATTGGCAGGTGGATTCATTACTGCTGAGCTACCCGGGAAGCCCATGCTAGGTATATCCCTAGTAATACCTAGCCCATTACTAGGTATATCATAATACATAAAAGAGACATTAAACAAATGCAGTACTTATAGTGCTGTGAGAGTATAAGCTAAGAGGTGTAGCTTGAGGGTTTGAGAAAGACTTAGCCACAAATGAAGCAAGCAATGGGTAGGGTAGTCCAGCTATGTGCAGTTGTCCAGGTAAATAGAGAAAGTAATGGAGACCATGGCAACAGAGGAAAGCCAAAAATTTTAAGGAAAATTTCAGCACTCTGAGACATGTAGGAGCTTTGTTGGGAAAGTGTGCCTGGATCGTGATTATTGGTAGATCAGTGACACAAGGTAATCCTGGAGATGCAGTCAGGGATGACATCATACAGGTCCTTGTAGGTTTTGTCAAATATCAGACATTTTTCTAAGTATAATCACAAGTCTTGTGAAGAATTTTTAAAAGGGTGTTGTATTGTGACTGTCAATGTATTGTAATTGACTTGTCATTAAAGTCATTTTTAAGAGATTAGTCTAGTTATTCTGTAGACAAGGAGTTGGAGGAAGGTAAGAATGAGTGTTTGTCGCCAGGTAGAAGGCCATCACAATGGTTCAGTAAAGAAACAGGGTGACCTACAGTCAAGATCATGGTAGTGGAGTTAGAGGTGTGAATGATTTAAGATACATCTGAGGGAAAGAAGT
The DNA here is from genome assembly GCA_006410875.1 of Neotragus pygmaeus. NCBI lineage: Eukaryota > Metazoa > Chordata > Mammalia > Artiodactyla > Bovidae > Neotragus > Neotragus pygmaeus. Next base: position 1,135,754 of record SJYV01035481.1, read on the forward strand.
CACAGGACTTCATGTCTAGAGGAAGGAGTGAAATGGACAGATATCAAGAAAGTATTTGCTTGGAAAAACTAGAAGAGGAACACGTTTTATGGATTCAGTGGGCCTGAATTTACTTTTGGATTTGTTTCCAGAAATGTCTTCATGACATCTAAGCACAGATGTAATGTTGGTCATCAAATATTCAGGGCTAAAGTTGAGATGCTCGTGCTGGCCTGAAGATGTAAATTCCAAGTCATTGGAATTAATTTGGATTTGAAGCAATGGGAATAAAAAACATCATCTAGGGAGAAAATGGAGAGGGAGGAGACTTGCAGCACAGAAGCACTCCTGAAGGATATGGAGATAGGCTTTTAAAAATATGGCAAGAAAGATCAGAGGAAAACGAGCTCTGATGGTGTGTGCAGGCCAAGGGAAAGAAGTGGTTTAAGGAGAAATGACCAACTAGGTCAAAAGCTGATGGGTGTCTAAGTGCAATGAGACTGAAAAAAATGCCTCTTGAATTTAGTAATATGGAGGGCACTGGTGACCTTAACCAAAAGCTGAAAAATGGCCAGTGGCAAGCAGAAGTGGGGGTGCCCATAGACCACAGGAATAAAGAATGCCAACAGGGAAGATGCTGTGAAGTCAGGATTCTATGCTCATCCCCACTGTGATGTCTTTGGGTTTCAAAAAGCCCCTGAAGTGCTTAGAATTTCTGAGTTGCCTGAGACTGGATTTCCATGCCCTGGTAGAAAGGTAGCTTGAAATAAAGATTAAGTTCAGTTGTAGAGAAAGTCACCTGTCTTTTTGTACATTTGAGCACAGAGATTCATCTTGCTACAATGAAGTGAGTTAGAGAAGCATTAATATTGGGGAGGAAGAGATGGAACATCCTAGAAAGAGCAGGGAAAACCAGCACACCCAATCCTGGTGAAGGTGCTCAGTCATGTCCAACTCTTTGCGACCCCGTGGACTGTAGCCTACCAGGCTCTTCCGTCTAGGGGATTCTCCAGGCAAGAATACTGGAGTGGGTTGCCATTTCCTTCTTCAGGGGATCTTCCCGACCCAGGGATCAAACCCAGGTCTCCCGCATTGGAGGCAGATGCTTTAACCTCTGAGCCACCAGGGAAGCCACACCCAACCCTAATGAAAGAATTTTTCAAGCCCACTAGCAAATGTAAACAGGCTAAAAATTTCTGCACAGGATTTGTTTTTTTATGCAACATAATCAGTCACCCAACTCTCTTCCAGGATTTCAAGTCTAGAAATTAGTATCTGCTTCTCCCATTGGTTCATCTGTTCTAGGGCCAAGGAACATGTGTATTGAAAAATCTCTCAAGAGATTTCTGATATTCTGATGGTGAAGGGGAACCTCTGAGTTATCTAATCTCTAGGGTCCCTTCAACATCAGCACTTTACTATCCAAAGAGGATAAAGGATAGACGCCGTGGCAACACATTACCAGTGGCTTGATGGGAGTTGATTCTAATTCATGTCTGGTCTTCAGATGGCACTTTCCAGTTATCAGTGTGAGTTTCTGGTTTCATTTCCAAATAAAATTCAAAGACTACCTTAAGGGATAGGAACTGGTTCCAAGAAAGCTTGATCTAAAGCATATCTCAGAAGACACTACACAAGTAAACTCCAAAGCCTCATGTCTTTAAGGATTTCTATGTCATGGCCTTTATTTAACATGTATCTTTTAGGTAGCTGGGCTTCTCTGTAGGCTCAGTGGTAAAGAATCCATCTGCCAGTGCAGGAGACATGGGTTTGATCCCTGGGTTAGGAAGATCCCCTGGAGAAAGAAATTGCAACCCACTCCAGTATTCTTGCCTGGAAAATCCCTTGGACAGAGAAGCTTGGTAGGCTATAGTCCATTGGGTTGAAAGGAATCGGGCACAACTTAGCAACTAAACAACGATTTTAGTTAAAAAAGCATTTCTAAGAGAAGTCATCTCATTTTGTTAAAAAATGTAGTTTCTAAAGCTTCTGATTTTTGTAAGAAAAACATGTTTCTTCTAAGCCTGGTCCCAAAATTAAATAGGTGTTTTCAGCTTTTTTGTTTGTATTCTTATCCACTGTGCCACCAGAGAAGTCCAACTCCTATGACTATTCAAATATACATTTTCAAACTATTTTAAACTTCTCATGACTTGAGATAATTCACAGAGCAAGAAATAACAAGAAAGGTATTTCTTCTAAATAGTTTTGGTATTTAAGATGATGAATTCTTTTTATTTTTTTAATATAAATTTATTTATTTTAATTGGAGGCTAATTACTTTACAATATTGTATTGGTTTTGCCGTACATCAACATGAATCCACCATGGGTGTACACGTGTTCCCCATCCTGAACCCCCGCCCACCTGCCTCCCCATACCATCCCTCTGGGTCATCCCAGTGCACCAGCCCCAAGCATCTTGTATCATGCATCTTACCTGGACTGGCATTTTGTTTCATATATGATATTATACATGTTTCAATGCCATTCTCCCAAATCAGACAATGAATTCTTAATAGGATCCCTTTTTATTTTTATAGTTAGGTTGTTGTTCAGTTACTAAGTTGTGTCTGACTCTTTGCAACCCGATGGACTGCTCAATCACATATTTTACAAATATGTAAAAATATTCCCCGAGATCACTCTAACAAAATTATTTTTGAAGACATGTCTCATAATACAACATTACATACTTAAGAAATGGGATAGTTATGTAAATATTTATTTTCTGTTGAGCTTCTCTGGTGGCTCAATGGTAAAGAACCCACCTGCCAATACAGGAGACATGGGTTCCATCCCTGCGTCAGAAAGATCCCCTGGAGAAGGAAATGGCAGCACACTCCAGTATTCTTGCCCGAAAATCCCATGAACAGAGGAGCCTGGAGAGCTACAATCAGTGGGGTTGCAAGAGTTGAACATGACTTAGCAACTAAATAACAACAGCAAAAGTGATAGTAATTAAGGGTACCCTCTCATCTGCATGCCTCAGGGTTTTTTAAATTTATTTTATTGAAGTGTGGTTGATTTACAATATTTTGTTAGTCTCAGGTGTACAGCAAAGTAATTTAGCTATACATACATATATGTATATATACACATTCTTTTTTATATTCCTTTCCATTATAGTTTATCATAAGATGTTGATCATAGCTCACTGTATTATACAGTTCAGTTCAGTTCAGTCGCTTAGTCATGTCTGACTCTCTGCGACCCCATGGACTGCGGTGAGCCAGGCCTCTCTGTCCATCATCACTTCCCGGAGCTTGCTCGAACTAAAGTCCATCGAGTCGGTGATGCCATCCAACCATCTCAACTTCTGTTGTCCCCTTCTCCTCCTGCCTGAAATCTTTCCCAGCATCAGGGTCTTTTCTAAGCAGTCAGTTCTTCGCGTCGGGTGGCCAAAGTACTATATAGTAGGACCTCGTATGTATGCTCGTTTGCATCTGCTAATCGTAAACTCCCAATCCATCCCTCCCCCACTCCTCTCCTCCTTGGCAATCACAAGTCTGTTCTCTATGTCTGTGAGTCTGTTCCTGTTTCATAGGTAAGTTCATTTGTGTCTAGTTTAGACAGTTTGCTGCTGCTGCTAAGTCACTTCAGTCATGTCCGACTCTGTGCAACCCCATAGACGGCAGCGCACCAGGGTCCCCTGTCCCTGGGATTCTCCAGGCAAGAACACTGGAGTGGGTTGCCATTTCCTTCTCCAATGCATGAAAGTGAAAAGTCAAAGTGAAGTCACTCAGTCGTGCCTGACTCTTCTCAACCCCATGGACTGCAGCCTACCAGGTTCCTCCATCCATGGGATTTTCCAGATTCTGCATATAAGTGACGTCATATGGTATTTGTCTTTTTCTGACTGACTTCACTTAGTAAGATTCCCCCCAGGTCCATATATGTTGCTACAAATGGCATTATTTCATCTTTGTTTTACTTCCCTGGTGGCTCAGAGGTTAAAGAGTCTGCCTGGAATGCAGAAGACCAGGGTTCCATCCTTGGGTTGGGAAGATCCCCTGGAGAAGGAAATGGCAACCCACTCCAATATTCTTGCCTGGAGAATCCCATGGAGGGAGGAGCCTGGTAGGCTACAGTCCATGGGGTCTCAAAGAATCGGACACGACTGAGCGACTTCACTTTCACTTTATGCCCGAGTAATAGTCCATTGTATATATGTACTACATCTTCTTTATCCATTCCCCTGTTGATGGATATTTAGGTTATTTCCATCTATTGGCTGTTGTGAATGGTGCTGTTATGAGCTAGGAGGGCACGTATCTTTTTGAATTATAGCTTTGTCTGAATATATGCCCAGGGTTGTGATTGCTGGATAACATGGCAGCTGTATTTTCAGTTTTCTAAGGACCCCCCATCCTATTTTCCATAGTGTGCTTGCCTCAGGTTTGCAAATGGTGAGACTTTAATGTGGTGGGACACCCACTTGAGTTCCATGGGCTTCTCTCTACCACTTTGCTCACACTTCTGAAACATCAAATTGCTGAGTTTGTAAGGAAAAACTGGACTTAAAGCCTGACTCATTCCACTACAAATGTCTTTCACTTTGCTCCTTGTGCCATAGTTTTTACCTCAGCAGCTCTGTTTCTGTGAACAAGACCTGAGTCCTTTGGTTTCCCAGAGGCTGGGTGATGGAGACAGGAAGCCCTTTGTTCTTGCACAACTGACCACATTCTCCCAGAACTCCTTCTGTTGACTCTGAATCCAGCTGGAAGAGAGGGCAGCTCTTTGGGAACCCCCTACAGTTCCAACAAATATGTCCTCATGATTGAATCCCTTTGGGAGGGGCAGAAGGATAGCACACAGAATAGTTACTGATCATATCACTTCAATATCTGGACAAGTAAAGAAAAATCAACAAACGAAAAGATAAGCTCTCCACCCTTGAGAAGTTTATATGTTTGGCTAGCTTTTATATTTTGACAGTTTTGTGGACATCTGATCAAATGTTTGTACCTCATGAAATGAAGCAGGTAGAGGTATACTATGTGTTTTGATCAAATGCAGATAAACCCTAAGATGTATTATGTAATTTAATTTACATTANCCTTGTGCCATAGTTTTTACCTCAGCAGCTCTGTTTCTGTGAACAAGACCTGAGTCCTTTGGTTTCCCAGAGGCTGGGTGATGGAGACAGGAAGCCCTTTGTTCTTGCACAACTGACCACATTCTCCCAGAACTCCTTCTGTTGACTCTGAATCCAGCTGGAAGAGAGGGCAGCTCTTTGGGAACCCCCTACAGTTCCAACAAATATGTCCTCATGATTGAATGCCTTTGGGAGGGGCAGAAGGATAGCACACAGAATAGTTACTGATCATATCACTTCAATATCTGGACAAGTAAAGAAAAATCAACAAATGAAAAGATAAGCTCTCCACCCTTGAGAAGTTTATATGTTTGGCTAGCTTTTATATTTTGACAGTTTTGTGGACATCTGATCAAATGTTTGTACCTCATGAAATGAAGCAGGTAGAGGTATACTATGTGTTTTGATCAAATGCAGATAAACCCTAAGATGTATTATGTAATTTAATTTACATTATGAAAGTAATCTTTTCCTTTAGCCATCCAGTTACCTGACTATAAAAAATTCCTGTGTTCGTATTATATCATGCATATAAACATGTTTTAAATATTTCAAAACATTATGTACATATAAATTGTAAGCTATTATTTTGGTCATAGCACATTCCAAACTTGATATCCTTTCTGTGTTCATTTATTCTCAAATCTTCTTACCTGAGTATTTATTACATCAGGCATAAGCTGGTTATTTAAGATCTAGGAATAGCCACCTCATTTTCCAATTTTAGAATAATTCTTATCAAGTAAATTTTGTCAAGTAGAAGTTAACATATTATTCTTGCATTCCAACTAACCATCTTTAACTGACAGGAAAATCAATGCCATTTCCTCAACAGCAAATTATATTCCACTTCTGTACATTATAGCACTTTTCTTGGAGATGATAAATAAGGGGAAAATACTGATGGTCATTTAACTTAGTAGGATTTACTTAAATGAACTGCCAGAAAGGACTTAATTTTTAAAATAATTGATTTTTCTCTGCATCAGATGAAAAATATACAATAGAGTAAATGGAAGTCTTTTAAACAAAAGTAATTTTCTGTTCATTAAATGAAACACAAAGTACACTCTAAGGTTGAATTATCTAAATCTTTGAAAAACAATTACTTGCAGGTTATTAACCTGTTTTTAAGGCAAGAGGTTTTAACTGGCATTCAGAGAATTTCCTAACCTGACATGCATTGAGATGAAAAAATTTTGAAATAGGTATCACTACCCTAATGTTTTTGCTACATACTGGTAGAGGAAAATAGCTGAATGTATTTAAGTGATTTTAAAATGACATGCAATGTCTCATGACAGGTAATGGCAGCTGAGAGACCTGGAAAAAAAATCCATACTGACCTCACCACTCTTCAACTTCTATCGACAGTTGTCACTCAAAAGGCGATATCATATAAAAGCTTTCCAATCTGAAGCTTAAGTTTCCATAGTAGGGCAAAATCCTATTACCTTCGAACCCACCTTTCAGACATCTATTCTCTTCTCTTCATGTTTGCAAACCACTGACAGTTTCTTCTAGGTAAAATGTCTTTACCCAGGTTGGTTCTTCTTATCATCCCAGCCCCGAATCTTCCTTAAAAAATAATCAATTGTATAGAATGATATGCAGGTTAATTACAGTTCTCTTAAAGTTAAATTATGTAGCACCCAACTTCATTTAATTCCATCTCCTACCATCGCTGTTTTTTTTTTTTTTTTAATTTTCCATAGCTGAAAACTTTCTGGTATTTAAATTGTGTTTTTTGAATTTCATTTTCATATTTTTTGAACATTTCACTTGTTTAAATGTTCTTGAGATCTAGGAATAGAAGAGATTAGTAGTGGATTCTATAACATTACTCAAAATTTAGAAAATGTATAGAATTTATAGACATGCGTTTACAGCCATCTATTCAAAAGAAGCTGGTTGGAAGTTAGAAAATAATAAATTTAATTCTGCCTGTGTATATGATATGAGATGATTAGCTTTTCTTAATATTTCATCTGACTTTATACTGATAGACACTGCTGCTTTGCTGTTTAGTTGCTAAGTTGTGTCTGACTCTTTGTGACCCCATGGACTGTAGCCTGCCAGACTCCCCTGTCCTTGGGATATCCCCACCAAGAATACTGGAATGGATTGCCATTTCCTCCTCCAGGGGATCTTCCTGACCCAGGGATTGAACTGTCATCTCCTGTTTGGCAGCCGAATTCTTTATCACTGAGTCACCTGGGAAGTCCTACCACTCTAGGATAGACACATTCTAGGATGAAAAGGAATAACAATAATCTCTTCTAAGAGCTCATCAATGATCCATCAATTAAGAGACACAGAGGAAAATTTTAAGGTGTTTTGTATCAAAGGAAGTTAGTAACATCATAACTTTGTCATTGTGTAATTTGCCAAAAAATGACGTTTAGTTGTGTGGTTTGGCATGTCCTTATATCGTGCCAGCTGGAGAGGTGGCTTTCATGACATTTTTAAATCAAGTCATTCTTCAAAATCATGAATTCATTCAAAACAAAGGCTATGGTTTTTCCAGTGGTCATGTATGGATGTGAGAGTTGGACTGTGAAGAAAGCTGAGCGCCGAAGAATTGATGCTTTTGAACTGTGGTGTTTGAGAAGACTCTTGAGAGTCCCTTGGACTGCAAGGAAATCCAACCAGTCCATCCTAAAGGATATCAGTCCTGAGTGTTCATTGGAAGGACTGATACTGAGGCTGAAACTCCAGTACTTTGGCCACCTTATGTGAAGAGTCAGCTCATTGGAAAAGATGAGGGCAGGAGGAGAAGTGGACGACAGAGGATGAGATGGCTGGATGGCACCACTGACTCGATGCACATGAGTTTGGGTGAACTCCGAGAGTTGGTGATGGACAGGGAGGCCTGGCGTGCTGCAATTCATGGGGTCGCAGAGTCGGACATGACAGAGTGACTGAACTGAACTGAGGTGCTTGTATGGTCTTCCCAGATGGTGCAGTGGTGAAGAATCCACCTGCCACTGCAGAAGACACAGGAGATGTGGTTTCAGTTCTGGCTGGGGAAGATGTCCCGGAGGAGAAAGTGACAACACACCGCAATATTTTTGCCTGGGAAATCCCACAGACAGAAGAACCTGGCAAGCTCCATGAGTTAGGCTGCAAAGAGTTGGACAGGACTAAGCAGGCATGCACAGGTACTTGTATAATCCCTTTACATAGATGTCCTTTTCTGCTCTCTATATCAACTTGATTCCTACTCATCCTTGACTATTTAGGGTAGATATTAGTTTCTTCATGAACCCTCTCCCCAGCTTATTTTTAATCTACCTTAGTAGTAGAATGAATCACGTTATCCTGGAAAATTTTTTAAATAACTTCTTTATTGAGATAGTATTCACATATCATAGATTTCATCCTTTGTAAGATTACAGTTCTGTGGCATTTCATGTACTTACAAGGTTATGCACTGATCACCACTAATTCCAGACCATTTTCACCACCTCTCCCCAAAACAAGTCTCAAACCCTTTTCACTCACTCTTCCCCCTTCCCTCATCTCCTGGCAACCACCAAATCCCTTTCTGTCTCTGTGGATGTGCCTATTCTGTATATTTCATACAATTTCATACAATGATATGTGGTCTTTTTTGCTGGCTTCTTGCACTTAAGCATAAAGTTTTTAAGGCTCCTCCATGTTATGGAATAGGGAGGGAGGAGAAGTGGCTGACAGAGGATGAGATGGATAGCATGAGTCTGAGCAAGCTCCAGGAGATAGTGAAGGACAGGAAGCCTGGCGTGCTGCAGTCCATGGTGTTGCAAAGAGTCAGACTTGACTTGGCAACTAAACAACAACAACATATTGTAGTATATCATTCCTTTCCATTGCCAAATGATATTCCACTGCACAGATTCCCCCACATTTTTTATTCATTCACCAATTGATGATAATTTGGGTTGTTTCCACTTTGGGGTTATTATGAATGATGCTGCCATGAGAAGTCATGTACAAATTTGGTATAGACATATGTTTTCAGTTCTCTTGAGTATATAGCTGGGTCACATGATAAATCTGTGCTTAACATTTTGAGGAACTGCCAAACTGTGGTCCCAAGTGGTTGTACCACTTTAAAATTCCACCAACAACCCATGATGGTTCTAATTTCACTACATCCTTGGCAACACTTCCTAAGGTCCATCCTTTTTTATGGTAGTCATCCTAGTGAGGATGAAGCGCTATCTTACTGTGGTTTTGATCTGTTTTCCCTAATGAAGAGTCCCTCAACTCATCATGAGTCTCTCATGACTAATGGTGTTGAGCATTATTTCACCTAGATGGGGGGATTCTAAAGTTTGGGGAAAAAATTTTATTTATTTTACACTCTCCAGTATCAAATACACACTGGCACACACTAGAAAGTGAAAATGTTGGTCGCTCAGTCGTGTCCGACTCTTTGCAACCCCATGGACTGTAGCCTGCCAGGCTTCACTATCCATGGAATTCTCCAGGCAAGAATACTGGAGTCGGTTGCCCTTTCTTTTTCCAGGGAATCTTTCCAACCCAGGTTTGAGACTGGGTCTCTCATATTGCAGGCAGATTCTTTACCATCTGAACCACCAAGGAAACCCACATAATAGGAAGCCAATAGTTTTTATATATATGGAACAAATATATATTTAATTTTTAACAGAACTGAGCTTTGAATTACTCACAAGAGCAGTCCTGGGTACCCAATGTCTTTTATAAATATTGGCTATATGCATGAAAGAAAAAGTAAAGATTCTTTAAACTCCTTTTCAAAAAACCCAGCAAAAATATGTGTTCTTTAAATGATGACTTACTTATGTTTTTCTCTTTAGAAATCAGTTTTCAGCAAGCACTATATCTTGGCTCTCACGGGAGCAAAGTGTAACTCAGATTGGGTGGTAGCTGTGTTTCAGCCAAGTTGATTACATGGCCAGGAAAGGAAAATGCGGTGTTTGTGGAAGGCAGAGGTAGATATGGATCTTGCACGAGAGCCTGTCCCCTGAAATTAGAGATGGATGAGAGATATGGATTTATTTTTCAGGATATGTTCCTTCCTGGATGTCAGATGCTATTTGTCACACCACAGATTTTGCTGTCTATCAGGATCTAGGTAAAAAGGTATTTCAGAGCTTAAGGAGTTTCTCTCCATACAGCATTTTATCCAAAGAAGCAGTCTCAATTCCTCTGAGAAGTTTAGAAAGTTGGAAAAAAGCACAGACTTGCATGCACCATGGTATTCAGCATGCTAGCTCTGTATCTTAACTCCTTAATAAATTTAGAATCTACAGTAATTCAATTATTTTTCTAGCATTATTTTTAATAACTCCTTGTTTCCATAGTCTAAACAAGACCCAAATGACGAAAAAGTTTCCAAAGGTGGCAAATTTACAAACTGAGGATAACTGGCGAACTGAGAGAATCAAAGAGTGGTGGGAGCAGAACTGGATAGTACGTTTTGAAAGACTAAAAAAATGGACATGGCTAGTGATACGGGAAGTTCATTTTTAGGATTGTAACTTCAGGAAATAATTAGATGACTGTGCAAAGATTTATGAGCATAGATGGTCATCTTGGATTGTTTAAGATTGAGAAAAACCTATAAACAATCTAATAGCCTAGCAGTAGAGTTGACAATAAATTATAGTACATCCCCATATCCATATGAAAGAATACTACCCAGACACTAAAGTCATCTTGTAGAAGACTATTTAATGATGTAGGTATTTTCAAAATATATGAGGTTTAAAAAGCAGGTTTTAAGAATATATATCTATTACAATAGGGCTTTCCTGTGGCTCAGGTAAAGAATTCACCTGTAATGTGGGAGACCTGGGTGTGATCCCTGGGTTGGGAAGATCCCCTGGAAAAGGGAAAGGCTACCCATTTAGGTATTCTGGCCTGGAGAATTCCATGGACTGTATAGTCCTTGGGGTCGCAAAGAGTCAGACACGACTGGAGGAATTTCACTTTCATCTATTACAATCTTCTTTAAAAAATATATATTATATATATATATATATATGTCTGCATAGAAGAAAATTTTGCTCTTTGAGTGGTAATACAAGAAGTAGCTTTTTAATTCGTATTAGTGCTTTTGGGTCTACATGTTAAGATTAATATATTATTAAGTGGCACACTGCATAAAAAGAGAAGAAAAGCAGAACTTTTGGTGAGATACCATGTACGTAGAAGCTTGTATCTTTGGAGACTGTATTTTAAATAAGATTCCTTTTGCGGGTGTTTGATGTACATGATATAAGGGATGTACACACATACGCGGAGAAGGCAATGGCACCCCACTCCAGTACTCTTGCCTGGAAAATCCCATGGATGGAGGAGCCTGGTAGGCTGCAGTCCATGGGGTCACTAAGAGTCGGACACGACTGAGTGATTTCACTTTCACTTTCCACTTTCCTGCATTGGAGAAGGAAATGGCAACTCACTCCAGTGTTCTTGTCTGGAGAATCCCAGGGACGGGGGAGCCTGGTGGGCTGCTGTCTATGGGGTCACACAGAGTCGGACACAACCGAAGTGACTTAGCAGCAGCAGGACACACATACAAGCACACACAGAAACACACAGCAAATTACATTTTGAGGCGACTTTTAGCTTTGGGTCTCTGTCTTGATTTTAAAAAACCTTTTCAAACGGGAGGGGCTTGTGTGGAATTTTGGAGGAATTTCTAGTCTGCAGTCTCATGTTTCCTTGATGGGCAGCTCCTACTAAAGTCATGTTCCTGGGCTTCCCTGGTAGCTCAGTGGCAAATAATCCTGGCACAAATAACGCCTGCCAGGGCAGGAGACACAGGTTTGATCCCTGGTCTGGAAAGATCTTGCGTGCTGTAGAACAGTTAAGCCCATGTGCCTCAACTATTGAACCTGTGCTCTAGAGCCCGGTAGCTGCAAATACTGAAGCCTGCACTCCCTAGAGCCCATGCTCTGCAACAAGAGAAACCACCTCAATGAGAAGCGTGTGCACCGCAACTAGAGATTAGCCCCCACTGGCTGCAACTAGAGGAAAACCTGCCCAGCAACAAAGACCCCGCATGGCCAAAAGCAAATAAACAAAGTCTCGTTCTTGGTTCTCTTAATCCCTAGTCCACTCCTGACTCTGAGACTTATCTGATAGTAAGGCTGACTCTGCCCCTCCTGTTTCCTCTCTCTCCCTGCCAAGGCCTGTCCCTGGGATGCATTCTCATCTCCTCCCTGTAGTGATCTCCCTGATGGTTACCTGGGACAGTCTGGTGATTACCTGGGGCTGTTGAACTGTGTCCAAAATGGAGAGACAAGACGATCTAATCCACTACACAGCTTTAAAGTCTCGTTTGTGTCCATATCATCATATCCAGCTTTGTGCATGTGCTTGCATGCTAAGTCACTTCAGTTGTGTCTGACTCTGGAATCCTATGGATCATAGCCTGCCAGGCTCCTCTGTCCATGGGACTCTCCAGGAAAGGATACTGGAGTGGGTTGCCATGCCCTCCTCCAGGGGTTGCATACCCTCCTTCTATGCCAACCCAGGGATTGAACCTGCATCTCTTACATCTCCTGCATTGAAGCAGGTGGGTTGCTTACCACTAGCACCACCTGGGAAGCACTATCCAGCTTTGCTGAGTAATAAATCTGATCTTTAACATATATTTCTAATACACGATAGTCATTGCTTTTTTATATGCCACCAGTGAATAATTGGAATTTGAAATTAAAANTGGGAAGCACTATCCAGCTTTGCTGAGTAATAAATCTGATCTTTAACATATATTTCTAATACACGATAGTCATTGCTTTTTTATATGCCACCAGTGAATAATTGGAATTTGAAATTAAAAACACAACCCCATTAGTATGTTCACCAAAGACAAAAAGATGCATTAGGTGTAAAAGTAATAAAATATGGATGAGATCTATATGAAAAGGAATACGAAATTCTGATAAAAAGAAATTAAAGAAGATCTGAATAAATGGAGAGATATGTCATCTATGTGGATAAGAAGACTCAGTATCGTCAAGATGTCAGTCCTTCCCAACTTGATCTATAGATTCACCACAATCCCAATCAAATTCTCAGCAAGTTATTTTGTGGATATTGACAAACTGATTTTGAAGTTTATTCAGAAAGGCAAAAGACCCAGAATAGTCAGCACGATATTGAAGGAGAAGAACAAAGTCAGAGAACTGACACTACCTGACTTCAAAACTGACTATAAAGTTAGTCATCAAAAGAATGTGATATTGGAGAAGGAATAGACAAACAGATCAATGGAATAGAACACGGAGCCCAGAAATACACCTACTTAAATACAGTCAACGGATCTCTGGCAGAGGAGCAAAGGCAGAAAAATAGAGCAAAGACAGTGACTCCAACAAATGCTGCTGGAAAAATAGAGCAAAGACAGTGACTCCAACAAATGCTGCTGGAACCACTGAATTGATCCTCCACATGCAAAGAAAAAAATAGAATCTAGACCCAGACCTTACACTTTTCACAAAAATTAGCTCAAACTAGATCATAGACCTAAATGTAAAATGTAAAACTATAGAACTCCTAGAAGATAACGCAGGAGAAAATCTAGATGACCTTGGGTTTGGTAATGACTTTTTTGGTACAACGTCAAAAACATGATCCATGAAAGAAAAATATTGACAAATTTGGCTTCATTAAAATTTAAAATTGCTGCCATGCAAAAAAAAAAAAAAAAAGCTGTTTTAAAAAATGAGAAGACAAGCCACAGACTGGGAGAAAATACTTGTAAAATGCACATCTGACAAATGACTGGTATCCCAAATAACAAAGCACTCATAAAACTCAACAAGAAAAACAAACACCTCAACTAGCATCCATGTCTGTCTGTCTCCTGTATCCATATCACAATTTGTTATGAACTTGAAAAAGCTAGAACTGTGTTACTTATGTAATCCTCCCCCACAAACCCAGATTTCAGATGATTCCATGAAGGAGCTGTTTGGAGGAGGTACAGTTCCCTGGCGATTTATAAGTAACCTATATTGAGAAAACCCTAACTAATGCTTATCGAGAAAAAAGTGGGAAAGACTGGTATGAACATGCTAATTTGTTCCCATGGGGTATACTGAAGAGGAGGATACAAAATCTCAAGTGAAAAACTAAACAAAAGGAACTAAAGTGATGTTTTTCTTAATTAAAGAAGGAGGCAAGACGGGCTAAAATTTACAAACTCCAGCTCAAGAGGCAATGTGTCCTGGGTGAATCTAGGTGAATCTTGGCTCTGTCCCTTGTAAGCTGTGTAAGCTTGGACAGATAATTCAATCTCTATGAAAAGAAAGAGAACATCCAGAAAAGTAGGTTGTTCTCTTATGCCCCCTTTCTTTCTGTTCAAACTCCTGATGTCTGTCTGGCTAATTCTCGGGGTTAGGGCAGTTTATCTTAAAGATCTAAAAGAAGAGCAAATGCCACAGCCATTTCCACCAGATGAAAGGGGAGCCCTAAGTGAATGGAAAGGAAGACATAACAGAGATACACCTAAATCACAGGCTGAATAGTTGGAGGTGAAATGCTCTCCCTCTTTAGGATCATCTGCAGAAAGAGAAGAGGCATTTTAATTTTGAGCTTTCCTGATAGCTCAGTTGGTAAAGAATCTGCCTGCAATGCAGGAGACCCTGGGTCGGGAAAATGCGCTGGAGAGGGGATAGGCTACCCACTCCAATATTCTTGGGCTTCCCTGGTGGCTCAGCTGGTAAAGAATCCACTTGCAATGCGAGAGACTTGGATCCTATCCCTGGGTTGGGAAGATCCCCTAGAGAAAGGAAAGGCTATCTACTCCAGTATTCTGGCCTGGAGAATTCCATGGATTATATGGTCCATGAGGTTGCAAAAGGTCGGAGCAACTTTCACTTTCACTTCCATAGTTAATTTGCAATGTTGTGTTAGTTTCAAGTATATAGCAGTGATTCAGTTATACATTTACATATATTATTTTTCAGATTCTTTTTCATTATAGGTTACTACAAGATATTTGAGTATATAGTTCCCTGTGTTATACAGTAGATCACTGTGTGTGTTTTTTTAACCTATTTTATGTATAATAGCGTGTATATGTGGAGAAGGCAATGGCACCCCACTCCAGTACTCTTGCCTGGAAAATCCCATGGATAGAGGAGCCTAGTGGGCTGCAGTCCATGGGGTTGCTAAGAGTTGGACACGACTGAATGACTTCACTTTGACTTTTTACTTTCATGCATTGGAGAAGGAAATGGTAACCTACTTCAGTATTCTTGCCTGGAGAATCCCAGGGATGGGGGAGCCTGGTGGGCTGCCGTCTATGGGGTAGCAGAGAGTTGGACACAACTGAAGTGACTTAGCAGCAGCAGCAGCAGTGTGTATATGTAAATTTGAAACTCCTAATTTATCTCTCACTGCTCACCTTCAACTATCCCTTTTGTTTGTTTTCTATGTCTGTGGGTCTATCTCTGTTTGGTAAATAGGTTTATTTGTATCATATTTTTAGATTCCACAAATAAGTGATACCATATTATATTTGTCTTTCTCTGTCTGACTTACTTAACATGAGACTCTCTAGGGCTATCCACGTTGCTGCAAATTTCATTATGGCATTCTTTTTTATGGCTGAGTAATATTCCATTATATGTGTGTACCATATCTTCTTTATTCATTCATGTGTTGATGGACATTAAGTTTGCTTTCATGTCTTGGCTATTATAAATAGTGCTGCTATGAACATTGGGATGCATGTACCTTCTTGAAATAGAGTTTTCTCCAGATATATGCCCAGGAGTAGGGTTGCAGGATCATGTCACCTGTATTTTTTTTAAAGGAACCTCCATATTGTTTTCCATAGTAACAGCATCAATTTACGTTCCTGCCAACAGTGTAAGAGGGTGACCTTTTGTCTCCACTCTCTCCAGTATGTATTACTTGTAGATTTTAATCGTGGCCATTCTGACTGTGTGAGGTGATATCTCATTGTAGTTCTCTTGAAAAACAGTGATAATGACTTTACTACCTAAAGCAACAAAACACTTACCTTGGATCATAAGAAACATCAGTCCTTTATTAAACACACCAGACTTTGCATCTGGTCTTCATGAGGTGGGAGAGACTGCTGCAATGTGGGGTCAGAATGTGGCTTTGTGAAGACCTCAGGGATGTGGCCAAGGTTTCCTGACTCATTCCCTATCAGGGAGTGATAGGGAGTGATTCCCTACCTCAGGAGTGACTGACTGACACACCATTGAAAGTTACTAAAACATAGTTATAGCTCAGTAAGTACAGTTGTTATCTAGGTATTATGCTAATTAATGTTTTTAAAAGATTAAATGCTTGTTACATAGGTCATACAGCAAGTAAAAGGTAAGGTAAATATTAGAACAAGGCCTGCTTGCTCTCTAAATCTAGATATTGTGAACTGTATATACCATAGAGTCAATTCACATTCTTATTGTGGGATTGGAACCAAAAACACCAGTTAGGCAAATTTGGAATATAGGAATTGTGACTAATTCCTATATTCCAGGAATATAGGAAATTTGACTAATTTGGAATATAGGAATCAGCACTAGAAAATATTAAAAAAAAAAACTAAGTCAGATTGGACTTCCCTGGCAGCCCAGTGGTTAAGACTCTGAGCTTCCAGTGCAAGCAATGGAGGTTCGATCTCTGGTCAGGGAACTAAGATTCCACATGCCAAATGGCGTGGGCAAAAAAAAAAAAAAGGCAGAACTTATGTCTTTGGAATTCCCATTACTCAAAGTAAGCCTACAACTGATTTCCAAATGAGATCTGCCAAGAGAATAAAGAAGAATCATTTTCATTTAAGCATAATAACTGTTGGTATATAGTGTTTTTGCAATGTTAGAGAAAATGTTTATTAAATTTCATCATTTTTGACCACTGTGTTATAACCAAAGTAACCCTGCATAAACTTTGACATTTAAAAATACGGAACATACTGATTTTTCACCTATTTTGTTTACAGGTACTTTTCAATTCTTATGCAGGGCTCATAATTAGGGGATATTATACATTTATTTTTCTCATATGTTGCTTATTTAAGAACCAAATTCAGGGAACTTTCATGGCAGTCCAGTGGTTAAGACTTCATCTTCCAGTTCAGGGGGTGTGGGTTTGATCCCTGGTCGGGAAGCTAAGATCCCACATGCCTCATGACCAAGGAAACCAAAACATAAAAATGGAAGCACTATTGTAACAAATTCAGTAATACTTTTAAAATGGTCCACATTAAAAAAAAAAAAAAAAACTTTAAAAAAAGGAAGCAAATTCAGAAGGTAGAAAACCCCAGTATAAATTCATCCTTCAAAACTTCTCATAATGTATTGTCAATGTTCCTTCTAATTATATGCTTATTGTACATTCTTCTGCTAAAATATTAAAAATAATTTGTTCCCATTGATAGGTAAATCAGTCCCATGACACTGAGTTTATACTATGCATTTGCTTGCTGAGCAAACTTTGCCTGTAACACAGTGCTAAGTTAAATAAGTCTCTCTGCTTTAAGTTTTTAATTTAATTAAAGTCCATATTTTAAGGCACTTCAAAAGAAATATAAATACAGGGTGTAAGCTGAATAATCTCAAAAGTTTCTGTAAAAAAACTTCTGATCTCTGGTGGGCAAAGTATAAATAATCTCATTGCCTATCACCCGTTCCTTCTGCCCAAGTGTTGGAACTGCAGCTGGGCACAGAATGCTTTAATTTGGAGATGAAGATTTTTTTTTTCCCTAAGTAGAAAGCATACCATGGAGAATATGAATCACAAAGGGTGACATTAAATCTTGCAAAGAGATAATATATGTCTCTGTGGTGGCTCAAGAGACTAACAATAAATGTTAAATATTAATAAGATTGTGAGAATCTTCATGGATACTGTGATAAAGTAGCACCAGAGAAGGGGAAAAGACACAGACAATAAAAAGCAGAGATGTATGTCGTGGTCTTTACTGCAGTTCACTGTAAGTTTTCTGCTTGGGGAAAAGGTAAATAAAGAGAAGAGAAATGGTTACCCCAGGGAAAAGACAGGTTTGGGAGAGTATACCATTAGAAATACTCTATCATTCAGAGACAGACAATTGGGCCCTTCTCTTGTGGGCTGAGGTGCAAAGGAAAATCAGCCACATTGCAAGAAGGAATCTACTATGACATTTTGAGAGTAAATCCATTTGCTTTTTTTGGTGGGGGGCGGGGTATTGCTATAGAGTTGATTTATAGTGCTGTGTTAATTTCAGGTGTATAGCCAAGTGATTCATTTATACATGTATTCATTCTTTTTTAGATTCTTTTTCCATACAGGTTATCCTAGAAGATTAAGTAGAGTTCCTGTGCTACACAGTAGGTCCTTGTTGGTTATCTATCTTATGTATAGTGCTGTGCTGGGCTTAGTTGCTCAGTCGTGTCTGACTCTTTGCAACTCCATGTACCATAGCCTGCCAGGCTCCTCTGTCCATGGGAGTTCTCCAGGCAAGAATACTGGAGTGGGTTGCTACGCCCTCCTCCAAGGGATCTTCCCAATCCAGGGATAGAACCCAGGTCTCCCACACTGCAGGCGAATTCTTTACCGTCTGAGACACCAGGGAAGTCCGTCTTATTTAGAGTACTGTATGTGTATTCATCCCAGGCTCCTGATTTATCCTCCCTCTACATTTCCCCTTTGTTTTCAATAACTGTAAGTCTGTTCTAAAAATAAATTCATTTGTTTCATTTTTAAAAACAAGTTAAATTCCACATATGAGTATTTGTCTGTGACCATATCACCTTGAGGCTTCCCAGGTAGCTCAGTGGTAAAGAATCCTGCCTGCCAGTGTAGGAGATGAAAGAGGTGTGGGTTCGATCCCTGGGTTGGGAAGAGCCTCTGGAGAAGGAAATGGCAACGCACTTCAGTATCCTAGCTTGAGAAATCCCAAGGACAGAGGACCCTGGCGGGCTACAGTCCATGGGGGTCACAAAGAGTCAGATTCAACTGGGCACACACACACATACACACATGCACACCACCCTGAACATGCCAGATCACATCCATTTGCTTTTTTTTTTTAATTAAAAATAATTTTATTTTATCTTTTTTTAAAAATTGGACTATAATTGATTTACAATGCAATGTTAGTTTCTGCCGTACAATGAGTTCTTGATTTTCTTAGCTTTTGCACTTGCTTTGGTCTCTGGGGATGGCGGCAAGGATACTGCTGACAGAGGACTGTCAAGGCCCACCCACCGCTCAGAGAGTGACGGCTGGCTGGCCCAGGACACGGCTTTACCTCGTGGCTCCTCTTCAAAGCCTGAGGCCTTCCAAGTCTCTGAGTGTATGTGCAGACCAATTATGAGGGAGAGAGTTGCTGTCGATAACACTGGCTCAGCCTGCACTTAGTTCTGAAATGAGCCTACCCTGACAATACCGAGCCTGATGGATGGGGCCACCTGGGTCAGTGGTCAAACGCATTTTCTCATACTGAAAAAGGGGTTAGAGACCAATTATCTAAAAATGGGGAAAGGTAGGAAATTACCTGCTTTACATCCAAAGGATGTAAACAAACCCTGTCTGGTTTGAATGACTATGTTAAAAAAAAGAAAAGGAAAGAAAATAGCGATCTTTCTGGTTATTGTGGAGGCCATGAGCAGATGAGCAAAGGAAAGTGTCAAAGGAAACCAGCCAAACTAGTTGAGGCTGAGTGTGCAGAGGCCTGTGGGGAATATTTGGAGGGTCTCAGGGAAGCACTTTTGCTCTCCATTCAGATACACAGGGAGCCAGGGACCCCCCAGAACATGGGATATGTGTGTCTTCGTGTGCTTAGGGTGAAGGGAGGATGAGGGCTGCAGAGCAGGACGCAGAGGTGTGGAAAATGAGTTGGGAGGTGAGCGGAGTATGGCTGTGTGGACCTCCCATCCCAATTTTACATTACCTGAACCTAATTCTGAAGGAGGGAAATGAAAGGATTTTTTTTTTTTTTAATTATCAAAGTAGAGTTGATTGTCAATGTTGTGTCAATTTCTGCTGTATAGCAAAGTGACTCAGTTACACATATCCCTGAGTATACATACATACTCAGCGGCAAAGAACCCACCTGCCATGAAAGAACTGCAAGAAATAAAGGTTTGGTCTCTTGGTGGGGAAGATCCCCTGAGGAGGGTACGGCAATCCACTCCAGTATTCTTGCCTCATTGACAGAGGAGCCTCGCAGGCTAGGGTTGCAAAGAGTCGGACATGACTGACGTGACTTAACACATATACATATTCTTTTTCATATTTTCCCTAATATGGTTTATCACACGATATTGATTATAGTTCACTGTGCTATACAGTAGGATCTTGTTGATGTACTCTGTGTATAATAGTTTGCATCCCAAACTTCTACTCTATCCTCCACCCCTTCTCTTCCTTGGCAATCACAAATCTGTTCTCTATGTCTGTGAGTCTGTTTCCTTTCCATAGATACAGTCATTTATGTCATATTTTAGGTTTGACCTATAAGTGATATCATATATCATATATCTTTGTCTCTTTCTAACTTATTTCACTCAGTATGATAATCTCTCCATCCATCCATTCACTGCAAATGGCNCCCAACACCAGCTGTTTTCAGCAGTCTAGGCACCCTGGGTTGCTTCACGCCTCCATGCAGTTATTTCTGTCTGGAATCCTACTGTCACCTTACCAAAGAAAGAGTTTTCTTTATCCTTGAAAGCTCAGCTACCCCACGACTTTCCTCCCCATCCTTCTCCTCCTAATTCACACCCACTTCCCCTCTTAGTCAGATCTACTATTCACCCACAATTGTCAATTTTATGAAGATGACAGTGGAGAGTTCCCACAAACTGGGAAACAAGGTAAGTAAAATGATTCTCTGAGAGCTGAATCAAGGCAGAGAAGTGCAAAGTTATCTTAAAGAGAATAGTTTTCAAGCTTTAAAGATTGGGTTATAATAATCTGAAACCCTTAGGGCCAGATTTGCTTTGGAATTCAGAGGGGTGTTTTTTTTTTTTTGTAGTACAATGCAACTATCTTATGTTCTATATATAATGTGTGCGTGCTCAGTTGCTCAGTCTTGTCTGACTCTTTCCGACCCCATGGACTGTAGCCCACCAGACTCCTCTGTCATGGAATTTTCTCATGGAATATTCCAGGCAAGAACACTGGAGTGAATTGCCATTTCCTACTCCAGGGGATCTTTCCAACCCAGGGATCAAATCCACATCTCTTGCATCTCCTGCATTGGCAGGCAGATTCTTTACCACTGCACCACCTGGGAAGCCCTTCTATATATAATATTCTCATTAATGCATCATGGAAATCATCAGTATTTGTGCAATGAAAGTATGAACTTCACACTGAGAAGCATAAATAAAGATTATGAATAGCTTCATGTTATTTCAGGTCACATTTGCCCTCAATTTATCACTTTTGGTTTTCAGAGCTTTGAGGATTTCAGAATTGTGGATGATGGGTTGTGAACCTGAATCTCTCTAAATAAACAAATTCTCCATCAGGAAGGGAAGCAGTCAGCTACAAAGAAGTGAGTCAATAAGCCCACATTCAAGAGGTGGGGATTATACATGGGCGTGAGGACCCAGAAGCTGGACCACAGGGTGCCGTATTGGAGGCTGCCTACCCTACAAGGGCTTGTGAAGTATTCCAGGATTAGATAAAACTGAGCTGTTTTCATTCCTAGAGGAAAGGGTCAAGGAGAGAGAGTAGTTTACAGAACCTGGAAGGACAGAGTCATGTGGAGAGGGCAGCCTTGAAAGACATGTGTCCTCGGTTAAGGGAACGGACAACTTCTGATGACCCCATAGTGTGGAAAGCAGGTGGAATAAATACTCCGATCTCTTTTATCTCTCCTCTTCCATGTCTTGATGGACCTCTAGACTGGCAGAACCCAGTTAGACACCCTGAAGCAAGAAGGGACATTGATGTAGTTGGTTCAGGTCAAACTGCAAGGACAGAGAGTGAGTCTGGAGGGATAAATAGAAGAAAGCAACCAGAACATAATACAGGTATCTGGAAAATTACCTATCAAGGACATTTAGGTCCCAGGGAACTTGCATTTGAAAGGCTAATTTGGTATAAGATATTAATATCTTATAATGGCTTATAATGGAAAATAATCTGAAAAAGAATATATATATATATATATATATATGTTTAAAACTGAAAGTTTGCTATACACTTGAAATTAATAAGACATTGTAAAGCACTATATCTCAATTTTTTAAAAAGGAAAATTTTAAAACGAAGGTCAAAAAGTAAGGGATTTCTGGTACCTGTTCAGCAGTTCAGTCATGTTGGTGCTCACGTGGCTCCAGTTCCCTTGGCTTGTCCCTGATATTGTAAGATGGCTTCTTTGCATCCAGCTATGTATCACCATCCAAGATAGGAGGAAGGCAACTAGGAAGAAGGATCCACATCAGTCACATCTGTTTCCTTTTATGAAGGAAACAAAAACTTTCCCAGAAATATTTCCCAACTGGGTGTACCACTTGACCACCTCCAGCTGCAAGGGAGGCTGAGAAATCCAGGATCAGGGTCATCATGATTGGCTGTGACCAAATTAACCTGGAGTTTTGCTGAACATAACTAGATTCTGTCAGCAGGGGTGGGGGATAGGAGTGCTCTGGATAGACAAGTAAAAGCGTCTGTCAAATACAGAACTTGAATGAACAAATAGTTTATTTTATGCTTCTTTTTAAAGATTTTTTTTAATGTGGATCATCTTCAAAGTCTTTAATGAACCTATTACAATATTGCTTCTGTTTTATGTTTTGACCCTTTGGCCACAAAACATGTGGGATCTTAGTTCCCTGACCAGGAACTGAACCCTCAACCCCTGCATAGAAGGTGAAGTTCCAACTACTGGACCACCAGGAAATCCCAAGTAGTTTATTTTGGGTGCTCTTGCTTGCTCAGCTGCTCCATTGTGTTAGACTCTTTGCGACCCTTAGTTTATTTTAGATGGGATTAAATTCCAAATCCCAGTCTATTATTTATCATCTGCTGCAAGTCAGCTAGCCTCAGGTTCTCGGGTAAAATAGAGAGAGTGATTTTTATCTCTGATTGTTGTCATTATTGCATAAGATGTTGTTTAAAATGCTTAGCAGAAGAAACAGGTAATAATAAGTCCTTAGGGATACTGGCCCCTTTCAACTTTGACCCATGGTCTGTTTATGCAGAGGAAACTTTGTGCAGAAGAGACAGTGGAGAACAAGATGGTAGAGGAGTAGGTGGATGTGGAGTGTATCTTTTCCCATGGATACATCAGGAATACACCTTCGGACACAGAAGTACGTGCAGAATACCAGCTGAGAGCAGACAGGAGTACCTGACCAATGGAAAAGAATATATAGACCCACGCAAAACTCAGTAGGATGAAGGAACTAGGGGGAAAACAGGAGTGTTAGTAGGGCTGGACCTGCCCTCAGCAGTGGGGGAACTGAAGCAGGGGTCCAATCCCCACATCCGGGCAATTGTCTGAGTCAGAGGAGAAACATTTAAGGCTGAGAGTGAAACAGCTGATCTGCGACAGCCTAAATGGAATGTGAATCAGCCAGTCCTTGCCACAGCCATACATTCCCCGGACAGGGACACAAATCTGCTGGAAGGTGCAGCGTCTGGGAGCTGGAGTTTAGGGATTGTGGAGCAACCCCAGACAAGGGCTGCTGTTGACTGTGGAGAGACGGGTTGAGGGGATGTGAGGGAGGAGATTGTGGTGGGAAAGGCCTGTAGAGGAAAGCCAGGCAGCCATGGAAGCCAGGCGATACTTCTGAGTCACGCGAGGGGGTGGAGCATCACCATCGCCTCTCTCCCACTACACGCCAGCATTGGCAGCTGAACAATAGAGAGGCTGGCCCATCAAACACCTGCCACACTGAACTACAGAGTAGGACCCCACCCAAGGTACTCCTTTAAGTGCCTGATTCGCCCATCTACAGAGTAGGACCCCAGTCAGGGGGGCCCCTCTATGTGCCTGACGTGCAGAACAACAGAGAAGGACCCCAGGCAAGGGAGCCCTCTAAGTGCCTGAATGGGCCAAGCTACAGAGAAAGACTGGCCAAAGAGGCCTTCTGATCACCAGCTACAAGAGGCTTGGAAAAAGACTGCAATAGGGCCGTAACTCTTGCTGCAGAGGCAGTCCATATTCCTGCACAGTTGGTGCTGCCAGGGTCCCCTCAAGCCAAGCAGCTGTGCCACCTTCAACGCTCAACTTTCACTGGGGCAGAGCTGCCACAGGCAAAAAAAGCCTTGCGCGTATTCGAGCAGGCTCACTTTGGTCGTGTCTGACTCTGCAACCCTGTAGACTGTGGCCTGCCTGGCTTCTCTGTCAGGGAGGGGGGTTCTCCAGGCAAGAACCCCCAAATTTTTTAAAAAAGAGAGACTGTGGCTCTTACCTGGAGCATCTAGAAATTATTCAGAGCAGAAGGAATTCAGTTCTCTCTGGCACCTCTCTTTAGTGAGGCACCTGTCACAGGGTTGGTAGGGATTCCTAGTACAGGTGAATAAGCTAAGATCATGAGCCAGTGGACAAAATTTCTTAGAGATGTTGACTCTGCCTGCTCCCTGTGGGCCTCAGGAAGCCTTCAAACATAGTGTGAATAAATCACACTCACCCTCTACTCACCCTCTAAATGCCTACATGCTTCCAGGATTCTTGTTTTTCCCCCATCCCTGCCCCAATGCAAGACACAGGCATACTGATTTTCATGCACAAAGAGTAGAAACCAGAAAGGCATGTTGGTGCAATGATAAAAAGTTAGGCTCTGGTGTGGGTTCAAACCCCAGTTCTGTTGTAAAGTAGCTATGTGACCTCTGAGCAAGTTAGTTCATCTTACCATGTTGTGTGACTCTGAGCAAGTTACTTGATCCCTCTGTGCCTCAGTTTCCCTATCATTGAATGGAAGTGATAAAAGCACTTCATAAGGTCGTTGTGAGAAATAGATCAGCCAAATATACATAAAGGGCTTCCAGGGTGACATTTGTAGTGGAATCTCTTGCAGACACATTAGAATGGGTTCGGCCATCACTTGATTTAAATGTGCTCTAAGATGGTTACTGCACTGATAAAATAACAAGTAATCTTCTAATTCTCAAAATGGCTAAACTTCTAAATTACTCCTGGAGGATTACCCTAGAGCCCGAAGAAGTCCCCAGTGTTGCCGTTCAGCTTTGCTTGGGTTCCTTCTGAGCTTCTGCCGGCCAGCCATAGAGGGAATATCCACAAGTGGGTATCATTAAAGTAGGGAAAATGTCAGTGCATTTTCCTCCTTGCTCTCGCTAACATACAAACAGGACCATGTTACTCTCTGGCTTGAAGACATCTCAGTGCCATTTCTTTGCCAGATTTCCTTACATGTCACACAAATGTTTCCAGGCTATGCCACCTGGTGACACCTGCTTATCTTCTGCAACCCCTGTGTCACATGTTCTGAAGACAATAGCTCTCCAACTTTAGCTGCACCATAAGTATCCAGAGAGCTGGTTAAAAAGCAGATTTCTGGGCCCTACAGAATTTCTGATTCAGCTGGTGGGACTCAAGAATGTACATCTCTAACTGATCCATTCAGGTTGGCTGCTTTTCCTTTTCTGGAAGGAAATCAAGACTTTAAAAACTAATTTTTAATTCACATTTTTTCACCAATGCAGAGTAGTCCTCCCCGACTAGACCTTGAGCTGTTTGAAGTCTAGAACCTTGCTGATTCATCTTCATCCACTTAGGGACTTCCTGGCCCATTGTCTAAGACCTAGTAGTTTTTCTCAGCAGTGTCTGATGCGCAAATGAAATTCAAATGAGTAAGGTTTGGCTTTGCATCTGCTCTGTCCTTTGTCTACAAAGCAGCAGTGCCTACTGAATTACTGGCAAGAACTTTTCTTAGTCGTGGTGGCAGGCTGACCAAGTTAGGCCCCTAGGACTTCCTCTGGGACCCACACACTCATTTGTTTAAAAACTGTATAAAGTTCAATATACCCAGTAGAGGCACAACAGGAGATTTTTATCCTCTGAAAGTCAGTACTCCAGTGTGGATAGATCTGCAGCCTTGGTTCATGGACACCTAGGGTGTCTCATTTTTATTCTCTTACCCAAGTTCTTCCCTTAAAGATGCATAGAATACCCACTGATCTCATTTTAGATATCATAAATGAATTTTTTCTTTCATTTTGGCTGACCAGTACAAAGGGAACGGTGATCACACAACTGAGAATAGAATAACCTTAATGAATGTCCCTTCTAAAGAGAACAGGGTGTAACAGCTTGGCCTGAGAGTATATTTAAGCATGTATTGTAATCTTTACTCTAGATGTGATCTGAATTTTTAATCATTGTTTTATCATATTTGGCCATTGTTTTACATGATATTAAGGCTTCCCTAATAGCTCAGTTGGTAAAGAATACACCTGCAATGCAGGAGAACCTTATTTGATTCCTGGGTGGGGAAGATCCACGGGAGAAGGGACAGGCTACCCACTCCAGCATTCTTAGGCTTTTCCTGTGGCTCAGCTGGTAAAGAATCCACCTACAATGTGGGAGACCTGGGCTTGATCCCTGGGTTGAAGAAGAATGTTTATTTTCCTAACCAATGAAAAGTTCTGATTGATTTAAACATTAGGATGACAGAAGGCCCTTATCTAACTTGAGTAACACAGATTTCTTTTATAGGGTTCTTGGTTTTTACTGGAAGTCTCATTTACCAGTCCTCTTTTTTAAGATCTGGCTGGCATCAGACAAGCTTTGGCTGGCTGTTTCACCATCCTGAACCTGGATTTCCTTATTTACCAAATGGAAATAATATTGTCTCACAGTATTGCTGTGAGAAGTGAGTGAAACCGCATAAGTAAGGTGCCAAACTGTGTACTGTGTACTCATTGTGAGTAGGGTCTAGAAGGGGCAGGGTCCTTGTATATAAAGTTTGGTACATAGTAGGTTCATAATAAACACTAAATTAAAATATTTATTGAACACTTGATGCTGCTGCTGCTAAGTCATTCAGTCGTGTCCGACTCTGTGTGACCCCATAGACGGCAGCCCACCAGNGAATTTGTCCCTTGCATCCTCCTGCTCCCAAGCGGTATTCCCCTCTCCTGTCCAGGCGGGTCTGTTTCTTTTTCATTCCTCTGCTTCCAGTGTTATTTTACTGGTCCCCAAAAGCAGTTGCCTTACCATCTTGTCTTGATATTGTCCAGGTCCCCCCAAGAACAGAGAAACTTCCCTTGCAAGTTTCTAATCCTTTTGGGTTTGCTTCCTGTATTTCACAGTTTCACACTCATGGACTCCAGTTACCAGGCGAAAGATATGCTGTGATATTCTATGCATATTTATATCAAGACCTCATGATACATACATCATTGCTTGCACACATGCTGAGACATTTCAGTCATGTCTGACTCTTTACAACCCTATGGACTTAGCCCTCGGGGCTCCTCTGTCCATGGGGACCCTCCAGTCAAGAATACTGGAGTGGATTGTCATTCCCACCTCCAAGGGATCTTTTTGACTCAGGGAATGAACTCACATCTCTTATGTCTCCTGTATGAGTAGGCAGGTTCCTTACCACTAGCAACACCTGGGAAGCCCATATATATGTACCATTACCTTTGTTCATTTCACTGAAATGAAGTTTTTGCCTTCACTTCTAACTGAAACCAGAGTTTGAACAAAAATAACGCCAGACACAAAGAAGTCAATCACACACTCATTTCTGAGAGCAACCACATAAAATTAGTGAGTTCAGTTCTTACATACACAGCAGGTGTGTTAATGCACTGGAGGAACTTTGCGAATCAGTCGGATCTAGGCTCACTTCTAACCAGCTAGCCTTAGCCGGGGTGCCCTGAAGGCAGAAACCCCGAGGAAATATATATAGTGTGAGAAGAGTTTCCTAAGACACTCTGTTAACAGCCAAGATGAGAGGCTGACATTTTTAAAAGACAGAGAGGGGGAAAGGTGAGAAACCAACTTACCAGGAAGATAGCGCCAGAGTTGAACCTATGATATCAACTCAGATATGCAGCGTCGTTGCCAAGATAGCTGTCTGAGTTATCTTGGGAAGAAACAACATTCTGGATTGATGGGCTAGACGTGGGGGAGTTTGTGGATTTAAAAGCAGTCCCTCCAGCCCCTCATCCCCCAGACTTCAGTAAAAGCCTGTCTTGAACTGTGCCACTCAGGCAGGGAGTTAACAGAAGCCCAGGCTAGAGCAAAATTTCCAATTTGGAAACTAGAAGCTGCTCCTTCTTACTCAGCATTTCCTTTTTTTTAAGGATTTATTATTTACTTATTTATGGCTGCGCTGGGTCTTCATTGCTGCACACGGCTTTTCTCTAGTTGTAGCAATCGGGTCTAGCTGCAGTGCGCGGGCTTGCCATCGCAGTGGCTTCACTTGTGGAGCACAGGCTGCAAGGCGAGTGGGCTTCAGTAGTTGCGGTGCCCGGCTCTAGAGCGCAGGTACAGTAGTTGTGCACAGGGGCTTAGCTGTTCCGAGCCATCTTCCCGACCCAGGGATCGAACCAGAGTCTCCCGCATTGGCAGGCAGATTCTTTACTACTGAGCCACCGGAGAAGCCCCTTACTCAGCGCGTCTGCTCCTTCAGTTCAGTTCAGTCGCTCAGTCGTGTCTGACTCTTTGTGACCCCATGAACTGCAGCACGCCAGGCCTCCCTGTCCATCACCAACTCCCGGAGTTCACCCAAACACACCAGTGATGCCATCCAGCCATCTCATCCTCTGTTGTCCCCTTCTCCTCCTGCCCTCAATCCTTCCCAGCATCAGGGTCTTTTCCAATGAGTCAGCTCTTCGCATCAGCGGGCCAAAGTATTGGAGTTTCAGCTTCAACATCAGTCCTTCAATGAACACCCAGGACTGATCTCCTTTTAGAATGGACTGGTTGGATCTCCTTGCAGTCCAAAGGACTCTCAAGAGTCTTCTCCAATACCACAGCTCAAAGCATCAATTCCTCAGCGCTCAGCTTTCTTTATAGTCCAACTCTCACATCCATACATGACCACTGGAAAAACTTGCCCACACCTAACTTTGTACTGGATTTTTCTTTCTTATTATATATTTTGTCATTTGTCAATTGTTTTGAAGATGAAATTAGGACCTGCCATTGTTAAGCTCTCCACTGCAGCAAGCACAGAGCTTTAGACAAAGTACCATTCCATTCAGTGTTCCTGAAACTGGTCAATGAAATCAGCAAAGCTTAGGGATTTAAGAAACTTAGGACTAATGTTAGGTATAATGGAATTATTCCATTCTATGAGGAAGCCAGATAGCTGGGGTCCCCAACCCTGGGCCAAGGGCCTGTTAGGAACTGGGCCGCGTAGCAGGAGGTGAGCAGCGGGTGAGCAAGCAAAGCTTCCTCTGTATTTACAGCAAACCCCTGCCCCTCACAGTCACTCACATTACAACCTCAGCTTCACTTCCTGTCAGATCAGCAGTGGCATAATACATGTAATGCGTTTGAATCATCCCCAAGGCATACCACAGCCCCCATGTCTGTAAAAAAATTGTCTGCTGTAAAACTGGTCCCTGGTGCAAAAATAGTTGGAGACTGCTGCCGTGGAAGGCTGTGAATTCATGAGTCAGGCTGACCTGGGACTGAGTCCTAGTCCCAGGCACTCTTTGCCAGTGATCTTGGTGAGTTGCTGTTGTCACACGTGTTCATCTCTGTGTTCATCTGAACTTCTTGTCTCCAAGTCTCACCTTCTCCATCTCTAAAGGGAGGGAGGTCATGATTCCTACTGCATAGAATATTAACAGTACCTACTTCAAAGAACCAACCTCCTAATAAGAGTAAGTCCCTCATAATTCTTGGGAAGAGTTCATGGAAATTATGAATAAACAGCTCTGAGCACAGTGTTTGCTACATATTAGGCACTCATTGAGTGAGAGCTGTTAATAATAAGGTGGTCATTTTCTACTTCAAATTTGGATTTATCTTGAGGGACAATTTTCACTCTTGTATTGAGAAAATAATGATGTCATCCAAATAAAAGTAGTGGAGATTTCCTTGAGGAATGATGGCGTTGTTTCCTCCATGGGAAGGTGGCACTCTTGATTTTTCTTTTTACTTTATATATATATATATATATAGCAGATTAACAAACAGTGCTGTGATAGTTTCAGGTTAACAGGAAAGGGACACAATCATACATGTACATGTATATCTATTCTCCTCCAAACTTCCCTCCCAGCCAGGCCTAGTGTTGTGTTTTCATCATTTGATTGAGGTCCTTTTAATTTTTTTTTTGTTAAAAATATCAAGATAAGAGAGGGGAGGGACATGGGTCTACCTGTGGCTGATTCATGTTGATGTTTGGCAGAAGCCAATATAATACTGTAAAGCAATTATCCTTCAATTAAAAATACATAAATTATATATAATTATATATATGTATATATATTAAGATAATCCATTTAATGTATGTAAAAAATCCCTGTGATTATATGATTATACAGAGGATTCTAGAGTTATCTGTGGAATAAGGATAACTGCGATTTATTCAATACTACCACCTGTCTTGCCCCGAGTGGGGCACTTTGGCTCCTTACTTTACCTGATTCTCTGACTGGCCACGATTTTAGCTCCATTTCGCTGATGAAGGCGCTAAAGCTCAAAGGGTAAACAACGTGCTCTGGTCACATAATCCGAAAATAGCAGAGGTGGGTGTGATTTGAAGTGGGCTCTGACATCAAGTCCGTGCCCTGGCCAGCACTCCTGACATCTGGAATATTCACAGTCTTATTCAGAGGTTAGGCATGCACCAGCCCCACCCCAGAGGCTGGGGTATGACTCCTCTACCTGTTTGCCAGGATTTTGCTTCTGCAGTTTAAGCCTGCGCGGAAACACCACTGTAAATTACTTATTTTGAAAGTTGGCTAATGGGCCTGAAGGATTCACTATTTACAGTAAACAACACCAACAGCACGTGAAAGAGTGGGTCTCCAGGCCAGGAAATCGCCTCATTTATCTTAATCCTTCCTCCTTCGTGCACGCGTCTCCTGTTTCTCCGGCACTTTCACACCCTGTTCCTTCCCTCGTTGACCACAGGATATGTGTTTTGGGTGTCAGGGTACAAGCGCCCTGGCAGACGTTCCCCGCAGTGATGATGATCTTGAACTGTTCTCTGGTGTCTGCAGTGTTGGGAAGACCAGGGGTAGAAGAAGCTACACCTTTGGTACATGTGTCTGAACAAATGTGTGCAGTGACTGTTCACAACCGTTTCTAATTCTTCTCCCTCCGATGCACATCAATGGAGCTCCCCGTTAGGCGTTAGGTGCCAGGCGCAGGGCTACTCTGACCATGGGGTCAGGACTAAGATGACCTTTCCTGGAGGAGCTTGCAGACAGGAGTGAGCTGCAGGAGGCAAGCAGAGCAGGTGTCATTCTAACATTGTAAATGCTGCCGTGTATGTCTGTACCCTGCAGCTCAGATGGTAAAGAACCTGCCTGCAACGCAGGAGACCTGGGTTCAACCCTCAGGAAGATCCTCTGGAGAAGGAAATGGCAATCCGCTTCAGTATTCTTGCCTGGCTAATCCCATGGACAGAGGAACCCGGCAGGCTACAGTTTGTGGGGTCGCAGAGAGGCGGACATGACTGAGCGACTAATACTACCGCTGCTATGAGTATACAGCAGTGATACTGAGACCTGAAATGGCGTGGGAGGATGAAGGCAGAGCAAGTCCCGAATGTTTTGGTGAAATATATGATGTCTCAGCTAAACACAAGAAGTGCGACGGTGTGAGACCAGCAGATCTCAAACCGCATTCCCTGGAACCACATCTTGACACCTACTGCAGATTAGGGACTATCTGAACCTTGGAGAGATGGAGGGAATACAATAGATTCCAGGGCAATGAACTTCCAGAGTCAGACTCCTCCACTATCAATGAATTTTGGGATCTTAGGTAAGTCACTTCACTCTTTTGGACTCAATTTCTTGGTCTGTGAAAGAGGGAAGTTGAAGAAGATAATCAATAAAGCTCTCTTGCCAGTTTTGACTCCTTTACAGGGTAAAAGAAGAAAGATTTTTGAAGATTTCTTGATTTTTTTTTTCCTGTGATAACAGCCCATGAACATCCTTGGCCCTGGAGTTAGAGGAGGACAAAATACGTGTGGTCCTTGTTCTTGTGGAATTCACCAGCTGCCTGGGAAACAGTTTTAAACAAACAAAATGCATAATTACAGATTGTGGAGGGTAACTGCTTTTGAAGGAAAAGGTTTTGGAAAACTTTCCATTTCTTAAGCAGCTTGAACTTGTCTGTGATTCTCTGGATTTACCGTTGTGGTTAACAAAACTGCATCTTTTAAAAAGTGTTTTATTTAGTTAGTTTTGGAAAACTCTGTGTGTGTCTGTGTTAGTCACTCACTCTTGGCGACTCCATGGACTGTAGCCTACCAAGCTCCTTTTAGTTTACATTTATTTTATTGAAATATAGTTGATTTACAACGTTGTGTTAATTTCTGCTGTACAGCAAAATGATTCACTTATACATGTATATGCATGCTAAGTCGCTTCAGTTGTGTCCAACTCTTTGTGACCCCCATGAACTGTAGTCCACCAGGCTCCTCTGTCCATGGGATTCTCTAGGCAAGAACATTGGAATGGGTTGCCATACCCTCCTCCAAGAGATTGTCCCTATTCACGGAGTGAACCTGCGTCCCTCATGTCTCCTGCGTTGACAGGCAGGTTCTTTACCTGGGAAGTCTATATGTATTTTCTTTTTCATATTCTTTTCCATTATGGTTTATCACAGGGCAGTTGAATACAGTTCCCTGGAAACTGCATCTTTTCAGTTGAGCACATTCTGTATAACATCTGTCTGGGTATCCCTGAGAGACACAGGCCCAAGAGAACAGCAGGCATTGCTGAGTCATCCAGCTCTGTTTATCATAGAGCTTCTTAGACCCTCTTCTGAGCCATCTGAGAGCCCAAGAGTTCTGATGGTCAGGAAGGAGCAGCGAAGAAAAAGAAAGCAGCCACCCCTAGGCTGGAAGGGAACAAGAACCATGATTCTGCAGCAGCGTCAGATCTGATTGGACCCCGACATCAAGAGATAACTGTGAACAGACCAGTGTTAGCTGCTCCGACTACAAGCAGGCAGCAGTGAGAGGGTCACATTACAGGAGGGTGGACAGCTGTCCCCAAAGTACTCCAACCTCGCAGGTGGGCTTGGCAATGAATGGCTCACCATGGAGAGCTGGATTTTGCCATGAGCGGTCGTTTGCATCCAGACTTAAAGAAGCTAAGGGCAGCATCCTCGGTCTCGTGGCTTTGATGAGACAAGGTGAAAGCCCTTGGAGGAGGAGATGGCACCCCACTCCAGTATTCTTGCTTGGAAAATTCCATGGACAGAGGAGCCTAGAGGGTTGCAGTCCATGAGATCGCAAAGCACTGGGCACGACTGAGTGAGGGCCTGCACATGCACACACAGACACAGACACAGACACACACAAGATGAAAGNTTTTATGCATAGGAATTGGGTCTTACTACCCTTTGCCAATACAAGTTTGGCATAGAATAACTGCTCACAACTATGAGGGATAAATGAATGAATGAGTAAATGCTTTGATGATGGGGAGACATCCCTTGGATTGTAGCTTTTTGGCCACTGGGAAGTTCTGGTCCAATGCTTTATGACAAGAAACTGGTTAACAGCATCTTTTGTTTTTTTCTTTCCTTGAGAACTCTTAAGCTAAATGTTTTTCTAAACCTTTGTTCTCCTGCAGCTCTTGCTGTCATTTGCTTCTTGGCCTTTCTCATCCATAATTGGTTACCTTCCCAAGCTCATCTGAAGTCTGGGAAATCAGTTGTGTCATCCTTTTCTCTTAAGATTAGAACATTGGCTGTTATATGCACAGAAATTCCATCCATGGTATTAACATAGTCTTTCTAGGACAGGGACCTAGAATGAGTTAATAAACACCAACACATTTGCTAAATTTAAAAGAATACTCTTATTATTGTGTGGCAGTTGGTAAAGAACTTATTAATTAAGGATATAAGATAGAGAGAAATCTCCCAAGAGGCAAAAAGCCATTACAAAGACATTGTGGAACCAATCTAGCAGTTAATGGAATACTCAGAGGTTCTTTAAAAAAAAGAGAGAAAGTGAGGGGGGGGTCACTTTTCAAAGGGTGTCACCAAATTAATGATATATTATAGATTGTGAGAAACTTACCAAAAAACGGATAGAATATAAAAACAAAGCAAAAAGCCTCCTAAGCTTTTGTTTTCATACAATCTAATCTTTATATGGTAACATCTCCTGATCCTAAATACACACCCACTCCACCACAAAGCATAAAAGTAAATTGAGATGGAAATCAGAATCAAACTAGTGTTGCAAATGAGAATTAATGTGCATTTGCTTTTGTTCTGAGACAAAATAAATAACTCATTTCAACTGCCTGTGAGTTGTTTGTTTAAGACAGAACTAGCAAATTAACAAGAAATGCCAGGCTCTCCTCCATTTCCCTCTTCAATTTTAAGTTTTCCCCTACAGATTATCCGGTCGTATGAGAACAGTGTTGTGTTTTAGAGAGGGATTTGGTGAGATGAGGCAAAAGCAGAGGATTACCCAGGAATTGGGTCCCCTGGAGTGATAACAGAGATCTGACAGACCTATTCTATTAAGATGCTTATCTTCCTAGCTCCAGCCCTGTGAGCAGACGCCCATAGACACTGACTACATCAAGCCTCCCAACGACATAGCATCACAAAGCACATGGTCGCAGGATCTTAATAACTCTGTGTTGGATCCCAGTGAACCTTTCATCTTTGAGGCAAAACCAGACCTGGAAAATATTAATATCTGCATCAGAGGAGCGGCATATAGGTTCAGAGTACGAGAATGAAAAAAATCAGGGACATTAGTTTCTTTATGTTGCAATTCACATGTAACCTAGACCAATCCTCTGAACACAGATAATACATTCATAAGTTAAAACTTGTGAATTCTTTATTCCACAATCTTGGAGGGAGGGGTGAGATGCGTTTACATTAATGAACATAAAATGGGAAAGTAGAAAGATCACTGGACAAGGAATGTGAACATTTGATTTTGAATTTATATGAGTTTACATGAGCTCTGCTATCAGGATGTATTGCTCACAGTTCGTGAGCCTTTCCTTTCTCATCTACAAAAGGGGGTAAAATCATACCCACATTGCCTGCCTCGTACAGTAGATGTAAAGCTCACATAAAATATGCCAGAGCACTATACCATCCATAGAATTTAAGATGGTGGTGGTGATGATCATGATGATAAGTTATTAGCTCAAAGCAGGTACCTTAGTCTGTCTTGAAAGAAAATGACTAAGCTTTGTGATAAAAGGCTTCCCTGGTGGTGCAGAGGTTAAAGCATCTGCCTGCAATGTGGGAGACCAGAGTTTGATCCCTGGGTCGGGAAGATCTCCTGGAGAAGGAAGTGGCAACCCACTCCAGTATTCTTGCCTGGAGAATCCCATGGACGGAGGAGCTTGGTGGGCTAAAGTCCACAGGTTGCAAAGAGTCGGACACAACTGAGCGACTTCACTACACTTTTGTGATAAATGGTGGTAGAAATGAAAAGATAGTTTATTTATTTACGTATTGGTGCCAGGTATTAGTTGCAGCAAGCAGGATCTGAGGTCTTCGATCTTCCTTGCAGCATGTGAGATCTTTAGCTGCAGCACTCAAACTCTTAGTTGTGGCCTGTGGGATCTTAGTTCTCTTGCCAGGCATTGAACCTGACTCCCTTACGTTAGAAGGCAGATTCTTAACCACTGGAGCACCAGGGAGGTCCCTCCATGTCTTTTTCAACACTCTTGTTCTATATGTTTAGTTTTTGAGTATCTTTCTACTTTATATAAAAGATAGAGGTCAAATGGGAGTTGAATAACTTGGCTTGCTTTCTATAATGTACCTGCAAAGTATTATGCCAAACCTTCTTAAATATGCAACTTTGTTTTTGTCCTGCTGGCTCCAAATATAGTTAGATTTTTCTTTTATTGTTCTCTTCAGTTTCATAAACTTGATCCATTGTTGGGCTCAGTCTTTCTAGGCCTATCTTTTTGCAGTTTTATATTTGAGTTCATCAGAGTTTTCTTTATCTAGTCAGTTATATTGGTTCTATAATCTAATCTCCCAACACATTTTAGTAATTGGCATTGCATGTAATTAAGGTAGAATTTAAACTCATACTAGCTCTTAACTGCACTGAGTATCTTTTAGGATTTCTTTTAGTCTTTGTTCATAGGACTATTAGGATCTTAAGAGCTTGGCTCATAAAAAAAATCTCTTTCTATGCTTGAGGCACTCTTCTTTGATATTACAAAAGTTCATAGGAGTGTACTGAACTTTCCTCACCATAATTCCCTGTTTTTGACTACCTGCTTATCACTTAAGACATTCAAACTTTCTGATCTCCCTGCTTAGAACATTTTTTTATATCTACTTTTTACATATCAGGCTCTTTCTCATATCTATGTCTTCATTTTAATACTATATCCTCAAAAAGGACCTTAATTAAAATAGTCTTTGATATATACATGCCCATCCACCTACCCACACACTTGATCTCATCACCTTATTTATTACTCTCATGGTACTTAGCATGGTTGGTACTTGACCTGTTGACTGGTTTGCTTCCCCATATGTTCTTTCTCTCCCTGACTCCCCTCCCCCCGACCTCCCTGCTCAGTCCCACATCTACCCACTACAACTTGGATCTTGTCCATCTTGTTCACTGATGTTTCCCAGTTCCTAGCACAGTGTCCATCCAATAAATATGCATTGGAGGAATAAATGGTTTATTTCTACATTATTCTGTATGCTCTAAGAGGCAGAGTCTAAATACATTAACTGAGTGAACTTGTATGAAAGGGAAAATCCATTCTTAGAGTGCAAATAAAATTGAGATGGTTTATTCCCTAATTTTCATTTTGTAGATAAGTGTTCAAAGAAGTGATATAGTTTGGACAAGATTTCATTTTTTAATGATTGGTAAAGCCAGGAGTAGAAGCTAAGCCTTTTGACTTCCAGAGGAGTAAGCATCAATCAATGAGCCTCTTCCCACCAGCACTTATGAACTTGGTTATCCAACTTGCCCAGAATTGCACAACTTGAACGCTCCACTCTAGCAAACCAAACCAACAACACACAGCTTGTTCGTTGACAACAGCGATAGCAAATCCTCTCTGTCTCTACTATACAAAGCAGACTCTCCCCCTGTTCACCCCATTCACCGAAGTTCTGCTCAAAAAAAATCTTTTGTCAAGTTTTAATTTTGTAATCCCAATCAATTCTAGTCTTATCAGGCTCTCTGTTAATTGTTGAGCTCTTTCTACTTCTGCTTTCCTGCCAAGATGATAAATCTGGAACTAATTTTTTCATTGATATTTCCTCACTGAGGTTGATTGGACAAATGGCCATCCTATTTTGCAGCTCCTTCCATAAAGAGGTAGAATCCATTTCTCCATTGGATTCTATTTCTTTTTTTAAAACTTTTATTTTATATTGGAGTACAGCCAGTTAAACAATGCTGTGATAGTTTCAGACAGACAGCAAATGGACTCAGCCACACATATACATGTCTATTTCTTGAATCTGGGCTTAGCCATCTACTTGCTTTGGCCAATGGGATACTGACAAATGTTTTTCAAACAGGGGCTCAAAAATTGCTGGTGGCATTATGGTTTGTTTTCTCTTGTTGCAGTTGAAATCCTGAGACCACCATATGAAAGGCATACCCTCGCCTTCTGGAAAGGCTCCATAAAGAGTAACCTGAGCACTTGACTGGTTGCCTCCCACTGCCTGACATGTGAATGGAGCCATCCTAGGCCCCCAGCTCTCAGTCTATCTGCCAAATGACTGCAGACCTATGAGTGAGCTCAGGTGAGACCTTCAAAAGAATTGCCCAAATGAACCCAGCCCAAATTGCCCACCCACAGAACTGTGAGCTAACAAATGACTCTTGTTCTATTTTTTTAAAAAGATTTTTAAACACTTTTGTGATGTTTTAGTTTAAGTCTTTATTGAATGTGTTACAGTATTGCTTCTGTTTGTTTTATGTTTGGGGTTTTTGGCTCTAAAACATGTGGGACTTAGCTCTCTGACCAGGGATGTAACCCACAGCCCCTCCACTGGAAGGTGAAGGCTTAACCCCCAGACCACCAGGGAGTGTCATGACTGTTGTTTTAAATCACTAAGTTCTGGGATGTTTTGTTACACAGCAAAAACCCACCTTACATACTCACAAGGCTTCCTGCATTGCTGTCTAGGCTTATTTGCTGCTTCACAGGTGCACTTCATTAGTGGATGATCCATTTATCCCCATTTCACAGAGAGAAAAGATCAATGCCAAGAGGCTTTTCTAGTATTGATGCCCTGACAGGCTTAATTCTTTAGATCCCATGCATTAGAGATCAATCCTCCTTAGACATTTTTCAACGGAACAGCCACTAAAAATGTTTAGGAAGGAATTAGGAAGTTAAGGATGTGCAGACAGTTTCTGAAAGCTGGACTTCAAAACTGTAAGCCTGAGCTTAAATAAAGCTTACAAAATTAATAAAGCCAGATTCCAATTTTGTTCATTTACCTCATAGTTTCTAACCAGCAGCTATCAATGTACACCAAAAAATCTAGACTGTTACAAGACTGCAGTTATTAGAACTACCACACAATAATCATCACAATAATTATTGATAGTATTTATTGATCATCTCTAAGTGTTAGGCATTATTCACATCCATATCTCTGCTGCTGCAATCACCCTGCTGCTGCTGCTGCTGCTGCTAAGCCGCTTCAGTTGTGTCCGACTCTGTGCGACCCCATAGACGACAGACTAATCGGTATATTAGTAGGGTTAGTAGTGTTAGTAGTATATTCTTACCTAATACAGCGGAGATTCTCTGGTGGCTCAGATAGTAAAGAATCTGCCGGCAATGTGGGAGGTCCGGATTCGATTCCTAGGTTGGAAAGATCACCTGGAGAAGGGAATCACCACCCAGTGCAGTATTCTTGCCTGGAGAATTTCATGGACAGAGGCTACAATCCATGGGGTCACAAAGAGTTGGCCGCGACTGAGCGACTAACGCCTGGAAACTAGTCCCAACCCACACAGCTAGTAAGGCAGAGAACTGAAATTTGAGCCAGGGTGAGCCGGTAAGCTTTCTCATCTAGCACTTTTCTCCCTTGGATCGAATGCTATACAGTTCCTGTTTCCTTCCACATATTAAGGATGCAGATCATGAACCCTATACCCAAGAATACCTGCGGGGTCTATTCCTTAGCAGGAAAGCAGAGTCTCTGTCATGTATCAACATGTAAGTGATTTCACTTTCAGACAGCTTAAGTCTGTTATCCTTGGAATACCTCAAGAAAAGCCTTCTATTTGTCTACAGCATTTGCTTTTCAACCTGAGTTTTGAGGAGGCAGAAGGGAATACGTTAAGCCAGGAACCAGATGCATTTTTTTTCTAACGCATAGCCAGATAAAATACGATATAGGACCTTCCTAGATTTCTGAATTAAATTCCTTAAAAAAAATCCTCCAAGGACGGCTCAATATTTAAAAACTTAGAGAGGTTAGCCTTGAAAGCTAGGAACAGCTTTTATAAATACATTTTATGCTCCCAATAAGAGACCAATGCACAGGACATGCGTCTCAGTTAGTGACATTTCACACTGCTCAAAAGTAGTAAAACTGAACACTGTGCTTTTAATTTTACTTAATTGATCATCTCATACCTGCTAGCTCCATTTTAGTATCGCCCTTTCCCCTCAGTTATGTGCTTATAAATTCAGTTCACTTCACTGCATCTGACAGATACTCGAGTTGGCCAAAAAGTTTGTTTGGTTTTAGTGTGCCATCTTACAGAAAAATTCGAATGAACTTTGTGGCCAACCCAATATTTGTTCTCTATCTGCTCCATATCCAGAGACCTGTAAGTTTTTTTTTTTTTTTTTTTGTTGCACGGGGTCTTTGTTGCTGCTTGCGGGCTTTCTCTAGTTGCAGCAAGTGGGGGCTGCTTCTTGTGGTGTTGAGGCTTCTCCTTGTGGTCGCTTCTCTTGCTGTGGAGCAGGGGCTCTAGGCACACAGGCTCAGTAGTTGTGGCACACGGGCTTAGTTGCTCCACGGCATCTGGAAACTCCCCAGACCAGGGGTTGAATCCACTCCCCCTGCATTGGTAGGAGGACTCTTATCTACTGCGCCAGAGGCCTTTATAATTTTGTGATTTTATCATCTCACTTCCTGGAGTCCCACTTCCCAGGTCCTTGCGTTTGCACTCACGTGTAGATCTTCTGGTGCCCCCTCCTCCTCAGCTGGCACTTGACTTTAGTTTTCATTGTAGCCCAGTGGCTAAGATAGTTCTTGACACACACGGGGGCTCAGAGTGTCACATTGTATTATACCTTTTTGTATCCCTACTCTGCACACTTTCTACTTTGCACATACAGAAAATTCTCTAAATATTGTGAATGGATTAATGGAGGAACAATGGGAATGATCAAAGTAAGGAAAGTTCATCATGACTGCAAGCAGCTCTTAAGGGCAGGAGACCAATGACAGTTTCCTTCCTCTATTTTTATTTGTCTTTGAAGAGGCAGGGTTCCTTTCTTTCATCAGTTTCTTTGCCCTAGTATTCCAAACTTGATGCTTCCCAGGTGGCACAGTTGGTAAAGAATTCACCTGCCAGTGCAGGAGAGACAGAGATGCGGGTTCGATTCCTGGGTCACGAAGATCCCCTGGTGGAGGGCATGGCACCCCACTCTAGTACTCTTGCCTGGAAAATCCAATGGACAGAGGAGCCAGGCAGGTATAGTCCATGGGGTTGCAAAGAGTTGGACACAACTGAGTGCACGCACATACATACAATCTTGTTAAAATAAGCCAGTTTCTTTTTCTGATGAGGGCAATTTTATAAACGTAAGTCTGCTAACTTACATCCCAGCTGAAACAGGCTAGAAAGCTGGCATCTGGGACCTGGGACCCTTTGGTGCAGGCTTGCACCTGGGCAAAAGTCTCCTTGAGCAACAAAACACGAAGAAACTATAAGGGACTAAAAATAACTGTGTATATGAACAGATGGAGCAAATTATGAACAAGACACAAAAAAGACCAAAAGCAACTGCCGCTTCTGAGGTGTCTGGAACAAAAGCAGGGGCCTGAACATGATCCCTACACACAGACTACCCGTCTTTGGCCTGAGCCCTGGATCTTCACCCCTACTCTCACCCTGTTTAAGGGACCAGCTCACCCTGTCTTGACCCTGCCAGGAACAAGCAAGAGAATCTATTACTTGCTTCCACTTCCTCATGCTACAGCTCGAGTCCCAGCAAAGCCCTGTCTGAATTTCTCACCTGGCTCCTTAACCAGATTATGTTGATTAAGGAGGTGAAGAGTCGTGGTGGGTAATACAGTCATCTTAAGAACCATAGCAACCTTATTTCAATCTGAGAATTAAATAACCAAAGACACTTTAAAAGCACAGCTTAGCAATTCTCTTAATTCCCTTAAAAACAGCAGCGTTCTATAGACGCCAAATTGCAGAATCCGATTCAGGATGCAAATTACCACAAAGAAAAGGAAATAGCGGCCAGAATTCTTCCTTGCCAGGTGATACCCACTAAGCTAAAATTCATGCATCTGGAAAATAATATAGCATTAAAAAAAAAACACTGATTTCCCTGAAATGAGAACCACTTCTGATGTGTTTATGCTTGCATCTGCTTCAACCCTACTCCCATAGAAATGAAGTTATCGAAATGTCTCTGTTGGGTGATGGGGCCGCACCAGGACAACACAAAAGAGATGAGAAAAGAGCAAGAGGGAGGGGATATGTCACATCCTGACTACAGGGAAACAGTGCAAAACATCTAATCACAGCAGTGCCAGGGAACTTGAACCTGTCCAAAAAGATCCTGCGCTCTCCGTGCTTAATTGCGGTTGATGGCTGCTGGCCAGTCATGCATGAGAATGCGTGCGGGTCTGGCTGCTCCCTGCCTGTGCTCATTGCTGTCAGCCTTCACTCCAGGTGATGAACACAGTCCTTGGACCCTGCAAGAGGGGTCTGGGCCAGAGCTGGTGGAGGGGATGGGGGCTGGGGGCTGGTGAGGGCTGGAGCAGCCCCTCATGGACACAAAGTGGCTTGTACACAAATAACCCATAGCGAAACAGAGGTCGTTAGAAATAAAAACGTGGTAACCAGCTTCCATCCTTACTTCCCTTCCCCAAGTATCCCGTAGATTTGTTTTCCTTGAGCGAAAATAAATCTAGGACACCCTATTCAGATGGGTAGGACATCTGTGACCCGCAGTATATCCACCGGCCACGTATGACTCTCCTGTTTGGTCCATTCTATTTCAGCATGGGCTTCACTCTGGACGGAGAAATGTCAGTTGCACTGGAACAGCAAAGCGCATTATGGTCGACTCAATACTCCTAAATTTATTTCTGTCTGCACAAGAGGCAAAATCATGTTTCTGTTTATCTCGATGACAAGGAAAGCCCCCAAGCGCTTGAGAAAAAAGATGGTTTATGAAGTCTACAGTGGCACTGATAATTTGGAAAGAATTCATCCTTTTGCAGCCTAATTATTCATTTTTAGTGTGGGATGAGTTGCAAAGTTCTCTAAAGTTGTAGACCCCTGGAGAGATTGTTTTAAGGCATAAATATGTAAAAGAAACCTCAAAATACATAAGTTCCAGGCAGAATA
The DNA here is from genome assembly GCA_006410875.1 of Neotragus pygmaeus. Taxonomy (NCBI): domain Eukaryota; kingdom Metazoa; phylum Chordata; class Mammalia; order Artiodactyla; family Bovidae; genus Neotragus; species Neotragus pygmaeus. The sequence goes on from SJYV01035481.1 coordinate 1,178,509, forward strand.
AAATGATGCATTTGAGGTTAGGAACAATTTTCCACAGAAGGTCCATCCCTTGTCTTCTGCCCATGAAGTGTTGGGAAGAGCTTAACTTCTCTCTGGGTTTTAATTGCTTCATCTCTAAAAATAGACATTTCTACCTCATGGGGATGCTCTGAGGATTAAATGAGCTGATGTCTACTTATGAGCTTCCTCTGCAGATAAATAGACAAACTGCAGGCATGCAAGGGCAAGGATTTGTATCTATTTATTTTTGTAACTTAATGCCGGAGCACGACGGTAAAGGGTACGTACAACCTCTGAAATTAGTCAGGACTAGATTGAAGACCGTGATACTAACTAGCTGTTTACTTGTGTGTTCATTTTCTTTTCAATTTATTTTAACTTGTGTGTTCGTTTTCTCATCTTAAACAATGAAGATAATTATTCTTACCTGAGAAAGCGTTGAGACCATGGGCCTAAGACATACAGTAAATAGTCAATGAATAGTATTAACTCCCAGCCTCAAGCACATATTACAGAACAGAAAACTAGAAATAAGTTTATTGAAAATTAAATCATCCACGGCAGGGTTACAGTTTTTGTTGACTGGCAATTTGACATGAGCTGTCTAAGTATCCTTAACTATTTTCTCAGCAAGAACCCAAAATGAAGGATGGGAGCAAGGAAACATACTATAAAGGAGATTTATCTTTTCTCCACAATACAACTAGTTTCACTTTTTTCTGATTATTTCACTTTTTTCTGTTCATAAAAAAAAACACTTAAAGCCAACCAATCAATAAAAGAAAGTCAAAATCACCTGAAATTTCACAATCCTATGATAACTATCATTAATATGATATAAATCAGCAACATTTGAAAAGTGCTTGGCATGTCAAATACTCAAGAACACGTGGATGACATTAGCGTTACTTCCTTTATGATATATTTTGCCATACAAAATTAAATAAATATTTATGTCATAAGTGTTTCTGACGTCTCAGTTTTCTTTCTGCCTGCATTCTCCAGGTTATTTATGTAGTCTCCTAAATTTACTTGAAATTTTGTTTTCTTTTTTAAAAATCAGGATGAATCAAAATTGATTGTGAATAAATTTCATTATTTCCCAGGATTTATTTCTGAACTTTATATTTTGTCCACTGGTCCATTTGGCTAGTCCTCTTCCAATTCATATTGTTTTGATTAAAAAATTATAACAATTTTTAATTACCACTTTTCTCTCTCATGTTTGTCTTGGCTCTTCTAGCCTAATTTTTGTCTTTGGAATATTGCTGGTTTAAAAGACAACCAAGGAACGTTTCTGTTGGGATTCTAACTGGATCTTCATTAATTATATTAGTTTTTTAAGTTGATGTTTAATTATTCTATGTTTTCCTACCTGTCTTAGTCTGTTACAATTACTATAATGAAATATCATAAACTGAGTGACTTACAAACAGCTGAAATTTATTTTCAGAATTCTTATAGACTGGATTGTCCAGTATCAAGGTGCCAGCAGAGTCTGTCTGGTGAGGACTTGCCTTCTGCTTCACAGATGGCAATCCTTTAAGTATTTCCTCACCCACAGGAAGAGGCAAGGGAGCCTTCTTGTGTCTCTTTCATAAGAGTATTAATCCAATTCGTGAAGGCTATGCTCTCTTGACCCTATCACCTCCCAAAGGCTCCGCCTCCAAATACCACCACATTGGGGATTAGGTTTCAAGATATGAATTTTGAAGGGACACAAACAGTCTGTGTCTGTGTGCGTGTGAGTCGCTCAGTAGTGTCCAATTCTTTGTGAGTCCATGGACTGTAGCGCGCCAGGCTCCTCTGTCCATGGAATTCTCCAGGCAAGAATACTGGAGTGGGTTGCCATTCCCTGCTCCAGGGGATTTCCCCACCCAGGGATCAAACCCAGGTCTCCTGCACTGCAGGCAGATTCTTTACCATCGGCCACCAGGGAAGCCCCGAACAGTCTATAGCACTACCCAAACTAATACTATATCTTTCTATTGTTTCGATCTTGTTTTATGTCCTTCAAATAAATTTGTTTTTCTAGTAGATGTTTTGTAGCTTTCTTAATAATTTTAAGTATTTGTTAATCCTTTGTCAATTAACAAGTGAAACATTTTTTCTCACTTTTATTTTTACCTAGTCATTGTAGAATAAAGAAAAACTACTGACTTTAAAAATATTTTTCTTTCATCAAGCCACATTACCTAGAATTCCAATATTAACTCTAGCAGCTTTTTAAGAAATTCGAATCTCTTAAATTTTCTGAAATTTCAGGGTATGTCTCTGCAGCAGCTTGTGTTGCGTAATGATGAAATAAAATATGTTTTTTCTTTTCAAAAATTTATACTGATCATTTTGTTTCTTTTTGTATACAGTGAAACCTTAAAAGCAATGGTGAATAAGAATGGCAGTGGCATACACCCTCTGTTGTTCCGATTTATTTAAGGGTTTACCTCTAAATAACAAAATTTTTTCCTTTACTTTGTCTTCTGTTAACTTGATAACCTTATCTTCCACATTTATTTCTCTGATTCATTTTGAGTCTGTCATTGTATTTGAGGTTAAATAGAGATCATATTTTATTTTTCTCTGTAGAGTGGGTCAACTCCATCTCTATGTTGTCTTCGCTTTCAACATAAATTTGTGGTACCATTTTATCAAAAACTAAGCTTTTATGGGTTTGGACCTAAAAATTCTATTCTGCCCATTGAACTGTTGGTCCATTATTGGGTTGTACCATGGTTTTTTTTTTTGTTTGTTTTAGCCAATCTTCACTTCATGTAGGTTGTCTCCCCTTTACACTCTTATTTTTCAGAGCTTAGTTAACTTTTAAAGTTTATTTTTTCCTGCTACAAGTTTTAAATTATTGATTCAAATTTAGAATGCATTTTTTGAGTTCCTCAAAAATATAACTTTCTTTTGCACTTTAATTTTAATTAAGATTGTGATAAATTTATAGATTAGTTTTGGGATAATTAGAATCTGTTTAATGTTGAGTTTTTTCATATAACAATATGAAATGTGTTTATATTTGCACCTTAAAAAAAGTCCAGTGCTTTCTTGAGGGCAGATGATTAATAATAACCTTTTAACACTTCCTATGCTACTTCAAACTTTCTACTCCTTGGAATCATTTTTATTATTTATTTATTTATTGCTAAGAAACCATTTATTTTTCTACATTTCATTTTGTCTTTAATTCTCAATAGATTTAATCTAGTGTTAAACTTTAGGTCCAATCTCTTCTGTTTCTGTGGTTATGACTCCTTTCTTGTACTAATTTTAATTATTTTTGCTTTTTCTTTTTTTCCTTAAGTTCCCAGGCAGTTATATATTTGATCAGTTCTCTTTTTATGTTCTAAAGTAGTCAGGATTTAAATTTTTAAAATTCTACTAATTATTTTCTATTTCATTTCTTGCAACTTTTATCTTTTCCTTCTTTGTTGCTGCTGTTTTACTTAGATTTTTAAAAATATATCTTAAAATGACTAAGTCAATTGATTTCCAGTCTTTGAATTTTAATAATAAATGTTATTAAAGCTATAAACTATCCTAGATTTACAGTTGTGCTCTGTGAAATACATCTTTTCATTGCTTTCTAAATATTCTTCTTCCAACCTAAAGAGTATTTTGTCTGTCTCTTATACACATCTTGCATGTACATGCCCTTCTCCCTAGGCAGCCTGAGGCATCATCTCCAAGATTAATCCTGTTACAGCAGGGGGACTTCCTGGTGGTCCAATAGCTAAGACTCCGCACTTCCACTGCTGGGGTCACAGGTTCGATTGCTGGTCGGGGAACTAAGATCCTGAATGCCACACAGCCAAAAAAATTTTTAAAAAAAGATTGTCACAGCAAGAATGCAAAGTGGANTTGATTTCCAGTCTTTGAATTTTAATAATAAATGTTATTAAAGCTATAAACTATCCTAGATTTACAGTTGTGCTCTGTGAAATACATCTTTTCATTGCTTTCTAAATATTCTTCTTCCAACCTAAAGAGTATTTTGTAAAGTTAAGATTGGGGGGGAATCATCTTTTTATTATTTATTTACAATTGTGTTGGGTTATAATTAGAGGATGTGAACTTTAAAGTCACTTTTTGCTCAAAGACACAACCAGTTTTTGTTAATATTTTATGGAAATATAAAAGCAAAGTATGTTCTTTATTCATAGTATATTAAATTTATTGGTTGCAATTTCTAATTCTTTGATGTATGTCCTTAGTTATTTTTGTCTATAGTTATCCAATTATAAAATATGCATATTTAAATGACCCATAATGAATATGTTTAGCTATTATTTTTTTAGATATTTCCTCTATATATTTAGCTGCTCTACTGTTTGATACACATGTTTATTACTTTTAAATCTTCTTTGCAAGTTGCCTTTTATTATTATTGTACATACTGTCTCTCTTTATTCTGCTTAGTTCTTTGGATTTTATTTTTCTCCTTGTCTGATTTTCACATCGCTTCTACTTTCTCCCCCTCCTCTCTCTCTTCTTCTTCTCTTCCTTATTCTTTTATATGTACTAGTTAATTGTCTATCCCGTTGCCTTTGAGATTTTTAAAATCACTTTTTGGAAAGGTGTTTCTTATAAATGATATGACTGAGTTTTTTCTTTTTAACACATCATGGCTCAACATTCTCTCACTAGAAGAATTCAACTCATCTACCTTTAGTTTTACAACTGATAGTCTTGATATTACTTGTCCTATCGTATTTCTATTTGATATTTATTCAATTCATTGTTTCTTTTATCCCTTTATCTTCCTTTTTCTCTGGTTTGACCAAATTGCTATTCATTCCTCTTTCCATCTTTTTAAATTTAGAAGTTCTATTATTTTCAGGTTTTATAATTCCACTTTTCAATCCTAGCAGATGTAACCAAATACATATTTCTGTATTTCTTTGTTAAGATCTAGTTCTCCAGTTCTTCCGTTTCCAGTGTGTGTTCTCCAAGCTTTGAGAGTTAATGGGACTTAGTCTACTTGTGCAGAACTCCTCAGGGTCTCTTATAAGAACGCTCTTGCAGCTCAGCATTGCTTTTCTCTCCAATTCATGTTCTACAGGTCAAACATTAACCAGGAAAAAAGTCTTGTACTTGCTCTCTCCACCTTCCAGGCCCTACTGGTCTATGAACACCAAGAGCTTCCAGCTCAAGAGTGATGTCTTTTTCACTTGAAGATGGCTCCAGAGGACTGACATATTGAGGCTTCTGTTTATTCTCAGAATTATCCACCTAGAATCTTTCTTTTTTATAGTTTACTTATTGGATATTTTTATTTTATAAAATTATTTATTTAAAAAATACTCTGAGTGGAAGCAAATTTTCAAGACTGGTGAAATATTTAAACTCAAATATTTATGTACTTCAATTCAGAGAGAGAAAGAGAATACCCACCACTTAGCAACATGTCAGCATGAATTTTGACTTTTAACATTTATACAAAATAGACTGTGGTAAGTTGCCCCCCTTACTTCTTTTCCTGGGCCCTGAAAATGTAACAGCAAATATTCTACCATCAAACCTAAATGGCAAGCTACAACAGACTCCTGGAGAACAGTACTGTATAAAATTTTTTCTTAAATAAATTTTTCCTGTTAATATTTACCTTGTTGCTATTTGAAATAAAAATGATTACAAGTAATGTTTTATATGATGTCTTAAAAATTATCTGATTTTTAAATCTAATGCTAAAAAATGATCTGAGCCTGCATTTACTTGAAAATCCACTTTCATCTACCTTACTTTGGTAGATCTTGTACTGTCTGTATTTCCAACCCATGTTGTCCTATTTAGAGTATATTTTAACTTTATAAATACTAACTACTAGCAATATTTTCTTATTTGTTCTTTTACAAATTGGTCTCTGTAAGTCTCTGAGGATATTTTTAACCTAGCTTCTTCATTCATTGTAAAATCACAGACTCGGCTGATTCCATGTCATTTGTCAAGGCATTAAGCATTTACATGGTCTGACCTCCAGCTTTCCTTTACCACTGCATTGCCCCCTTCTAGGGAAGGACATGAAATTATTATTTTTTTTAATGTAAGGGCACTTCCTCTGTGGTCCAGTGATTAAGACTCTGCCTTCCAATGCAGAGGTTGCTGGTCTGATCCCTAGTTAGGGAACTAAAGTCTCACATGCCTGAAGCATGGTCAGAAATTTAAAGAAGAAAAGCATGGTGAAGCCTTTGTTAGGAGTCTGATGAACACTAGATGAAGAGTTACCTCTCTTGGCTTTGGTTGGTACATAGCCACTTACTTGAACTCTTTCTGAGAGTTGAGTTAGCTGACTGCCCTCCAGTCTGGAGAGAGGAAAATCAGTTTGTGTGCTCATTTGGTTTGGAGACAATAATCTGACGGCTCTGTCAAAGGTGTGAATATTTAGCTAGGAAATAACAAATCCTGACAAGCTGGACTTCATCATCCTCTGCAGCCCTGGGTGAGAGTGAGCGCTGTGGTGAGAAGGGAGATGAGTCAGAATTGGACGTAGAACTTTCTGGAAGGCAGGGGAGTCTGGGCATAACCACGGCACATATAAACACAAACATGCACACACAGTCACACACACACAAAGCTCTCTGAGATAGCGTACAATTCAGGAAGTTGGATTTTTGTTCTCCTCATGTAGAAATTATCAAAAGAAAAATCTAAATGTCAAGATGCTTTTCCAGCATAACGAGATTGATGCACTTAATCGTACATGAAATCAACAAGCATGCATTTCCTGAGGAAATATGCTCTGTGCAATCCAGGTCAAAACACTGGAAAATGCCAATATAATATAGCCTGTGTTTTCAGAGGCCAACTCTCTTAGATAATATTTTAAAAAGGAGTTGGGTGAAGTTACAAATTGTTACTATTGTTCAGTTGCTCAGTCATGTTCAACTCTTTGTAGCCCCATAGACTGCAGTATGCCAGGTTTCCCTGTCCTTCACTACCTCCCAGAGTTTGCTCAAACTCATGTCCATTGAATTGATGGCAGGAATAGAATATAAATATTATAGTTCAGAGACAGGAGAGATTAGCAAATTCTGGAGATGCCCAGGAGAATCCCATGAGAAAAATGTAGTTTGAGTTGAATCGTAAACTATGGGTGACATTTGGGTTTGGGGAAAGGAGAAAATTACAAAGCACAGAAGTAGAAATAAACGTGGTGGGTATGGTGGATGGTGAGGAAATCTTTCCAATTCTGAAAAGTGCTGTGCTCTTCCTCCTGGGTCAAGGAATCTTGAGCTAAAAAAAATGGCAAACCCTATAGAATGTGAAGAACTGATTCATTGGAAAAGACCCTGATGCTGGGAAAGATTGAAGGCAGGAAGAGAAGGAGGGTAGCAGAGGATGAGATGGTTGGATGGCATCACTGACTCAATGGACATGAGTTTGAGCAAGCTCCGAGAGTTGGTGATGGACAGGGAAGCCTGGCGTGCTGCAGTCCATGGGGTTGCAAAGAGTTGGGCACGACTGAGCGACTGAACTGAACTGAACTGAACTGAATAGGATCCTTTTCTGAAGAGAACAGATACTAAAGCTGCAGTTTGGCTTGAAAAAGATGCTTAGGGGGTGGAAGTTGAGGTTAGCTGGGGATCTGGGGTATAGGGATATTTTAGGCATAGAAACTGCTACAAAATGGTACCAATTGTCTATATTATTTTGTGTTTTATTTTCTGTCCTGGAAAACCACTTTCATGTTATATTGTCATGTTCTAATGTCATGATACACTTATACTATCTTTTAGCCGATTTTGACATTGGGTCAATACATTGAAATTTTCCATTGTGCCAATGTGGATAAAAAGGGAAAGACATTCTGCAGAGAGGGAGGGAAGTTTGGGTGCAAGATAGCATGAGATGGCCCTTGACTATTTTGAGAAGCAGGCGCATTTCCATTTGAAAGCCTTACGTTCCTCTCTCTTATCAGAACATTCACACGTATGCACTCAGACGGAGAAGATGTAAGGGAGCAAATGTAATGAGTGTTTCATGAGCAGGAAGTTACATGAATGATAAAAAACTTCTTAAAATATCTTGACACAAATTAGAGTGATGTACACTTTATAATAAGTGCAATGATAATCTAGATGATTTACAGCCACTTTAATCAAAGGCTGTATTAGAACATGGATCCCAGAGGTGAGAAGGCAGTTATTAGTTCGCTGAACCACCCCAATTCCTAGGCATTCATAGTTCAACTCACACTGAAGGATTTTAGTGTCTTTGTAAAAGAAAATCCTCTTATGAAATCATTCCACCCACTTGGAAGGGGTGGGAATGATCTAGTAAAGATAAGAGGAGATAAGGAAAGAATTTAGGTTGACATAGGAAAAACAGGTTGGAACTTGAATGGGAAATATATTTACTTCAAAGTTGGGATGGAACTAGGAGAATCTAGGTCCCTATAAATGATTTGTTATATTTTGGGTCACATATAAGTTTGATTAAAGCACCTAGACAAATACATTAGTAAAATAGTTCAGCAGTGAATATATTTTTTTATATGTGATTTAGGAGGCTTGTAAAGCATTCAGAAATCATCTATTTGCATGTTGATGAATCCTAGGTTTCCATCTCCATGTGTGACTTCTTTCGTGAGCTCTAGACTTGATTATTAAACTCTCCACTTGACAGTCCCACTTGGATGTTTAAAAGGAAAAACAAACTTAGTATGTCTTAAACAGAACTCTTGATTCCTGGTCCCACTCCATAATCATTCTACTCTCTGGTCTTTTTNACACTGGAGTGGGTTGCCATTTCCTTCTCCAACGCATGAAAGTGAAAAGTGAAAGTGAAGTTGCTCAGTGTCCAACTCCTAGCGACCCCGTGGACTGCAGCCTACCAGGCTTCTCCATCCATGGGATTTGTCAGGCAAGAGTACTGGAGTGGGTTGCCATTGACTTCTTCGAGAGGAACTGTTTTAAGAGTAGCCAATTCAATGTCAGAATCCATGGGCTGCCTCTGGCTCTCTACAGTGACCTTGGGGGCCATCTCTTTGCCTCTTGGGGAATGCAGGCAGTATCTTTTGGTAAGCTATTTCTCAACACATCAGTTATAACATGAATAATCCTAGTACTTGTTAAAAATGCCTTTATATTCACTTTTCAGGTTGACGACAACCTTATGTACTATTACTCTTATTATTATCAGTACCACTTTTATTATTATATTATCACTACTCTTATTATTACCTCTATTTTATGGATGAGGAAACTGATGTTCAAAGAAGTGAAGTGTTTGGCAAGACCACGCAGCAAGGACATTTAAGGACAAATAAGAACCCAGAACTGTGGCTCATAACCCATTTTCTCTGCTGTACCTCAATGACACCCTGCCCAGGTGTGGCTTACCTGACTTCCTCCCTTTCTGCCCTTTCTCCCCTTTTGTTTTTGTCTTTATAAAATTTGCACTGGGCTGCACTGGATGTGTTGCTGGGAGACACACAGAGGTGCAAGACAAAAGCCTTGCTCTGGAGGAGCTTGCAAACGTGTGGTTTAGACAAGAAGATACCAACCGACTTCTTGTCTGTGTCCTTGTGGGGTCACCTCCTCTGAGATGCCTCCCCTGATCTTCCGAGTCTGATGCCTCCTCTGAGCTCTGCAGGTCATCAGGGGGTCATGCATACTACAGTGCTGTCGCTACTCTGGTACCTTCAGCCTCTGGTCCCTGGAGGGTAGNATCCAGTCCTATCACTTCATGGCAAATAGATGGGGAAACAATGGAAACAGTGACAGACTTTATTTTGGGAGGTTCCAAAATCACTGCAGATGCTAACTGCAGCCATGAAATTAAAAGATGCTTGCTCCTTGTAAGAAAAGTTTTGACCAACCTGGACAGCATATTAAAAAGCAGAGACATTATTTTGCCAACAAAGTTCCATCTAGTCAAAGCTATGGTTTTCCAGTAGCCATGTATGGATATGAGAATTGGACTATAAAGAAAGCTGAACACTCAAGAATTAATGCCTTTGAATTGTGGTGTTGGAGAAGACTCCTTGGGAGTCCCTTGGACTGCAAGGAGATACAACCAGTCCATCTTGAAGGAAATCAGTCCTGAATATTCATTGGAAGGACTGATGCTGAAGTTGCAACTGCAATACTTTGGCCACCTGAGGTGAAGAATGACTCATTTGAAAAAACCCTGATGCTGGGAAGGACTGAAAGTGGGAGGAAGAGGGGACGACAGAGGATGAGATGGTTTGATGGCATCACTAACTCAATGGACATGAGTTTGAGTAAGCTCCAGGAGTTGGTGATGGACAGGGAAGCCTGGCATGCTGCAGTCCATGGGGTTGCAAAGAGTCAGACAGGACTGAGTGACTGAACTGAACTGAACAGTATCAGTGGATCCAAAACCAAGAGGAAATCTCAGGAGCAGAGAAAGTCTTGCTAAAGGCCAGCCAAGGGCTTAGACATGAGGAGTGGGGAATGATAAACTTGATTAGATATCAAGGTTGGGTATGACTTAGCAGGAATCTTACTAACAGTGACCTGTGCACTCTCACCTGAGAAGGTAATAGCACTCCACTCCAGTACTCTTGCCTGGAAAATCCCATGGATGGAGGAGCCTGGTAGGCTGCAGTCCATGGGGTCGCTAAGAGTCAATACGACTGAGCGACTTCAGGCATTGGAGAATGAAATGGCAACCTACTCCAGTGTTCTTGCCTGGAGAATCCCAGGGACGGCGGAGCCTGGTGGGCTGCCATCTATGGGGTCACACAGAGTCGGACATGACTGAAGTGACTTAGCACCAGCACTCTCACAGGTCAAGGTCAAGGACTAGTCCCAGGAAAGGACTCAGATGAGCTTAATTAAAATGTGGCCAAGGAGAGTCTTTGTCACTTGAGTGTCCTCACAACAGGGCAGCTAGCTTCCCCTGGGATGAATCACCCAGGTGAATGGGCAAGCAGGAAACTATACTACCTTTTATGACCTATGCTCTGAAGTGGCATACTGGTCTACTCTTTTCCTATCTGTTAGACACAGGTCACTAAGTCCAAGGGAAGAGAAATTAGACTCCACCTCTTGAGAGAATGCCAAAGAATTTAAAGACAGATTTTAGACAACCACATCAGAAATAATGCCAGCTGAAACTAATGGTATAGCAGCTCATTGCAGTTGTTGCTGATAAAATCATCTTGGCTCTGGGAACATGTTTATCTTGAAACAGCTGTGTAGTTAGCTACTGCTTTTCCTTTTTTAGCTACTGCTTTCTTTTTTCTCTGCAAAACATCAAAATTTTTGCCAAAATTGAAAAGAAAGCTTATTTTCATTTTCCTTCCTAGGGTCACCCTAAATAATCCTTTTGTCTACCTTCTGATGTAGGTCTATTTTAGCAGCCTGAAGTCAAAAAAAGGACATCTCCAGATTTCTGGCTATAAGCTGCAGACTAGAGACGTGCCCTGATAGAGGAAAGACTGATATGAGAGTCTGATATGCCACTATAGGAAAATCCTAAGGCATCAGTATGTGATCATTTTTTACCCTTTTTGTGGAAGATACAAACAGTTACAAGTAACAGGTTATGATCATTGTAAGGAAAGTATAAGATTTGTGTGTCACCTCCCAATACTAAACATGGACTGTAGCCTGCTAGGTTCTTCTGTCCATGGGATTCTCCAGGCAAGAATACTACAGTGGGTTGCCATTTCCTTCTCCAGGGGATCTTCCCCACCCAGGGATCGAACCCAGGTCTCCTGCACTACAGGCAGACTCTTTACCCTCTGAGCCACCAGGGGCTTACCTAATACTAAACATATTTTTAACAAAAAAAAAGAGAACATGTTGTTTGCGAATTTGCAATGGGAAGTCTCTGTTAAAGAAGATGGTAAGAATTTCTCTTACTTCCTTTTCAAGGTTTCTTCAAAGGCAGTGGTTCTCTGTCTTCAAAGTACAGCAGAATAACCTGGAAGTCTTAAAACAACGACTGCTAGGTGTCACTGCCAGAGTTTCTCATTCAGTAGGATTGCTAGGTGGGGCCACAAAATTTGCCTTTTAACAAGTTCCCAGGTGATGCTGATGCTGTCAGTCTGAGGATCACACTTTGGGAACAACTGTTAGAAAGATTAGGAGTTACCAGAGAGGCAATAAAGTTAAATCTACCTCATGTGAGGTGAGTTATCCTGGATGATCATCTGGACCAAAGTTCCTCTCCTGAAAAAAGCAACAAAAGAAGTTTATTGGCTGAATCCATGTTTTATGGTCCCAATGATCCAAGTGACACATTTGTCTCTCTCCCCATAGGAAAGGAAGTGGTGTGTCTCACTTATCTTTCAACACCATTACCTCCAGTTGTCTACCATATAATTTAAGGGCAAATAGAAATTAAAAATAAGAGATGTAATCCTCCTTGTTGAAAACAAAGGGATTTCTTCCCCTCCCACTTTCAGAATTTCTTTCCCCTTTTCAAATAGATGTAAATATTCATAATGGCTAAATAAGCTTCTTGCCCATCTCACAACTCAGGAATGTTTCCTCTGGAATCTGAAAGCCATCTTTTTAAAATATAAAGATCAAGGAAGATAGTTCCCCTATCTCATAGTTCTCATGCCAGAGCAAGAGCCTAAGTTTCACGGATGCCTTGCTCCAACTGGCAAAACCATGTCCTGTCAAAAAGAGTACAAGTTTGTTTTTTTCACTGGATAAAGCTAATTAACAAATAAAAGTAACCTCAATTATCATGGTAAAGTTAGGGTGAACTGCACATGACAAAGTATGCTGTTAGGTTCTCTTGAGGACTATTCACTGTTTATTTTGAAAATATGTATGCAATGGGGGTATCTACTTGGCTACTTAAGGGAGTGAGANTATTTTAAAAAGGAGTTGGGTGAAGTTACAAATTGTTACTATTGTTCAGTTGCTCAGTCATGTTCAACTCTTTGTAGCCCCATAGACTGCAGTATGCCAGGTTTCCCTGTCCTTCACTACCTCCCAGAGTTTGCTCAAACTCATGTCCATTGAATTGATGGCAGGAATAGAATATAAATATTATAGTTCAGAGACAGGAGAGATTAGCAAATTCTGGAGATGCCCAGGAGAATCCCATGAGAAAAATGTAGTTTGAGTTGAATCGTAAACTATGGGTGACATTTGGGTTTGGGGAAAGGAGAAAATTACAAAGCACAGAAGTAGAAATAAACGTGGTGGGTATGGTGGATGGTGAGGAAATCTTTCCAATTCTGAAAAGTGCTGTGCTCTTCCTCCTGGGTCAAGGAATCTTGAGCTAAAAAAAATGGCAAACCCTATAGAATGTGAAGAACTGATTCATTGGAAAAGACCCTGATGCTGGGAAAGATTGAAGGCAGGAAGAGAAGGAGGGTAGCAGAGGATGAGATGGTTGGATGGCATCACTGACTCAATGGACATGAGTTTGAGCAAGCTCCGAGAGTTGGTGATGGACAGGGAAGNAAAAGACCCTGATGCTGGGAAAGATTGAAGGCAGGAAGAGAAGGAGGGTAGCAGAGGATGAGATGGTTGGATGGCATCACTGACTCAATGGACATGAGTTTGAGCAAGCTCCGAGAGTTGGTGATGGACAGGGAAGCCTGGCGTGCTGCAGTCCATGGGGTTGCAAAGAGTTGGGCACGACTGAGCGACTGAACTGAACTGAACTGAACTGAATAGGATCCTTTTCTGAAGAGAACAGATACTAAAGCTGCAGTTTGGCTTGAAAAAGATGCTTAGGGGGTGGAAGTTGAGGTTAGCTGGGGATCTGGGGTATAGGGATATTTTAGGCATAGAAACTGCTACAAAATGGTACCAATTGTCTATATTATTTTGTGTTTTATTTTCTGTCCTGGAAAACCACTTTCATGTTATATTGTCATGTTCTAATGTCATGATACACTTATACTATCTTTTAGCCGATTTTGACATTGGGTCAATACATTGAAATTTTCCATTGTGCCAATGTGGATAAAAAGGGAAAGACATTCTGCAGAGAGGGAGGGAAGTTTGGGTGCAAGATAGCATGAGATGGCCCTTGACTATTTTGAGAAGCAGGCGCATTTCCATTTGAAAGCCTTACGTTCCTCTCTCTTATCAGAACATTCACACGTATGCACTCAGACGGAGAAGATGTAAGGGAGCAAATGTAATGAGTGTTTCATGAGCAGGAAGTTACATGAATGATAAAAAACTTCTTAAAATATCTTGACACAAATTAGAGTGATGTACACTTTATAATAAGTGCAATGATAATCTAGATGATTTACAGCCACTTTAATCAAAGGCTGTATTAGAACATGGATCCCAGAGGTGAGAAGGCAGTTATTAGTTCGCTGAACCACCCCAATTCCTAGGCATTCATAGTTCAACTCACACTGAAGGATTTTAGTGTCTTTGTAAAAGAAAATCCTCTTATGAAATCATTCCACCCACTTGGAAGGGGTGGGAATGATCTAGTAAAGATAAGAGGAGATAAGGAAAGAATTTAGGTTGACATAGGAAAAACAGGTTGGAACTTGAATGGGAAATATATTTACTTCAAAGTTGGGATGGAACTAGGAGAATCTAGGTCCCTACAAATGATTCGTTATATTTTGGGTCACATATAAGTTTGATTAAAGCACCTAGACAAATACATTAGTAAAATAGTTCAGCAGTGAATATATTTTTTTATATGTGATTTAGGAGGCTTGTAAAGCATTCAGAAATCATCTATTTGCATGTTGATGAATCCTAGGTTTCCATCTCCATGTGTGACTTCTTTCGTGAGCTCTAGACTTGATTATTAAACTCTCCACTTGACAGTCCCACTTGGATGTTTAAAAGGAAAAACAAACTTAGTATGTCTTAAACAGAACTCTTGATTCCTGGTCCCACTCCATAATCATTCTACTCTCTGGTCTTTTTTTTTTTTTTTTTTTTTTTTAAGCCTCTGTAAATAATATTATCCAGTTTTCCAGGCATAAGCCCTGGGAACAATCCGTAACCTCCCATATTCCCTTTTACCTCATGTCTAGTCTGTCAATAAGCCCTGTACCCTTTATCCTTCCTCCATGGCCCATGCCCCTACCCTACCTAAGTCAGCCATCTCTTTCTTCTGGACCACTACCTGTCCCCATCTTCTCTGTCTGCTCCTCCCAGTTCATTTTCCATATGCATGGCCAGAGTCATCTTTCTAAAATATAAGTAAGGTCATGCTATTCTCCTGCTCCAAGTGTTCCTCTTTGTTGTTTAGTCGATAAGTTGTGTCTGACTCTTTGTGACCCCATGAACTGTAGCCTGCCAGGCTCCTCTGTCCAGGGTTCCTCTATACTCAGAATGAAATCCAGGCTCCTCACCATGATCTGGTGCCCGGCCATATCTTCAGTCTCATCACCCATCAATCTCCACCTCACTCAAGTGCCCTCCAGCCTCCCTGAGCTCCTAGTTTCTCAGCATATGCGTGTATCATCCCATCTCAGGGCCTCTGCACTTGCAGTCTCTTCTGCATGGAACACTAACTCTATCAGACATTGGCAAGACTTGCTCCTTCACTTCAGTCAACATTCTGCTCAAGTGTCACTCCCTCAGAAGTGACATCCCCTTTAACTAACATACTTCTCTCCATGAACCCCTACTTTTATTCCTGTTTCTAGTTTTGTTCATAGCATTACCATGGTTTGGTGGTATATTATGACAGATAATAGATAGGTGGACAGATAGAGGAATGATGCATAGAGGTAGATAATAGATAGGGCTACAGATAGGTGATAGCGATAAATAGAGATAAGAACAGATAGAAGGGAGGATGGGAGAGTAGGGCTAGGATTCGAGATTCTTTAAAGCTTTCCAGGTGATTCCACTGTGCAACCCAGGTTGGGAATCACAGGACTGGAAGGGAAAAGCTAATGTGTGTGTGTGTGTGTGTGTGTGTGTGTGTGTGTGTGTGTGTGTGTGTTTATGTGCTTGCTCAGTTCTGTTTGACTCTTTCCAACCCCATCAACTGTAGCCCACCAGGCTCCTCTGTCCATGAGATTTCCCAGGCAAGAATACTGGAGTGGGTTTCCATTTCTTCCTCCTGGAGATCTTCCCAATGCAGGAAATGAATCCACATCTCCTGCATTTCCTGTGTTGGCAGGCAGATTCTTTGCCACCTTGGAAGCTCAAGAGCTAATATACAGTTGGTCAAAAAGTTTGTTCAGGTTTTTCAGTAACATTTAATAGAAAAACTTGAATGAATTTTTGGCCAACCCAATACTTAAAAGGTTGCTAGAATCCAGCTGCTATAATTCAGTTGGAATTTTTACTCTGCTGTTGATCAACTTGCTTTTGTGCTGCTGGAGGGATATTTCAGAGATCTATTTACCCTCATCACAGTTTGGAGAAATATTCAAAAACCAAAAAGGCTAAGTTCATGAGTTGTTCTTTCATCAAGGCCCTTTTCTAGAGGAAGAAGGGCATGATTATAAGAGTCAGACACCTTGAATCTTTGAATCCTGTCTGTACCATCAGGGCAAATGCCATGTGTCTGTGACTCGATCTTCTTATCTGTAAAATTAGAACAATAACAATAATTTCCCTCCTGCAGTTGGTGAGGAATCAAATGAATTCTACATAACGGGCTTAGAGTAGCACCTGACACAAAGTTAAGTGTTCTGAAAGCATCTGCTCTTTCTTTGAGGGAATGGCTCTCAAGCAGAAAATACACATGGAAAATTCCTTTGGCCAATAATTTTGAAAGTAGCTAGGGGGATTGAGACAGGCCATTTTCTCTAATACTCGAACTCCACTCAAGAACAGAGCTGGTTAATGATTAGACCCTATAAAATTTTCCATGTCATGTGCCTTTTCCCCACCAGGCAATAGAGAATAATTAAGAATTATGGGAAGCGGGTTCAGTGAGAGGAAAGGCATGCCTTTCTAGGGACAAGCTCCAAGCCCTAACGAGGTTACTGGCACAGGTGTCTCCTGCAAATAAATTAATGGGGAGGCAGATCCAATCATGAATCTGTCATCCAAACTTGGTGTTTAGAGTCATTTGGGGAGATGGGGCTTCCTTGGCCCAACCTTCGTGGTGTCTGGAGCAAAGATTAGGAAGCAGAGTGATTTCATTAGGATAACAAGGCTGTTAAAGAACAATCTGGCTCTTTAGACAGTATTTATAAGGCATTTCAAAGAAACTCTGATCTGACAGCTGCTGTCAGTCCCTCACATAGGAACAGTGGTGATTTATTGATACAGCAGGGGAGCTGTTATTATCCTTATTTCTAAAAGTTTTGTACATACCAAGAGTCCATCTTGACTAGTTGCAGACTTCCCAAAGACAAATACACCTCACTGAAAGTGCCACTTGCCCTGGCATGAGGTTTTGTTTGAACAGGATAAGATAAATTCTCTAATACATGGTGTCGTACATACTTTTGTCAACTGCTCTGAGTCCTTTCTGATAGAATATGGTAGATAAAATTACATTCTCAATTGTCTGCATGATGATTAACAACACCATCTCTTGGCTTGTTTCTTCCATCTTGACTTCTTTTCTGGATGCATCAGAATATGCAGATGTGTAATTTTTGGACAGAAGAATATATAATTATGCAGTAATAGATGCTCTACAAAGTGCAAAACGCTATGGGATTTAAATATGAGTGCTTTTTAATTCATTGTATTCCGTTTTGGCGGTTCTCTGGTGGCTCAGTGGCAAAATATCTGCCTGCCAATGCAGGAGATGCGGGTTCAATCCCTGGGTCAGAAAGATCCCCTGGTGCAGCAATTGGCAACCCACTCCAATATTCTTGCCTGGGAAATCCCATGGACAGAGGAGCCTGGCAGACTACAGTCATTGGGGTCGCAAAAGAGCCAGTAACTAAACAACAGCATTCCATATTTACCCACACCATTATACTTTCCTGGTTTAGCTATTTGAGAATTGACTATGTATAAGTCCAACCATAGAATAATTTCTTTTCATTCTTGAGTAGTGTAGAGAATATAGTAAATTTAGGGCCCCAAGCTGACTAGAGATAAATTTTGGACAACTAAAGCAAGTACTAATTTACATAGCAGATAATAGATTTTCGTTACCTCAAAAGATAGACTGATGACTGAGTAGATTCAAACCTAGCTTCAGTAAGTTAGTGCATGTGTGGGCCATATAGGCTTGTGCTGAAAGCTGAGATGTCTGGGTACAGATGTGAGGTTTTCATCAGAGAAATAATCCCTCTCATTTACATAGATCTCTCATTGCCATAGTCAAAGTCTATCAGGTCATAGGTCTGGCTGTTCTGCTGTTCTTATTCTGTGCAAAATTTTGTCTCCATACTTTCCAAGAGAGCTATTAAATATAAAAGCTATTATTAAATATGAAGAGTTTGCATTCTGTTTTTTGTTAATCCAAGAAATGAAGCACACATTGTGTTTGAGACTGCCTCTTCTAATTGCCAGCTTTTTTATCACTTCATCAAACATCATTATTTCTGTGTACCTCCAGAAATTAAAAGTAGTTGAATTCTTAAAGTAGATTTTCTTCATTGCCACCAATGACATATTCTGAGTCTCTCTCTCAAATGAATGGGACTTTTATTTTCAACCCGGCATATTGGCATCTTTACTTAAAACCACATATGGCAGCTTCCCATGGGGTTAGTGGAGAAGGAAATGGCACCCCACTCCAGTATTCTTGCCTAGAGAATCTTGTGGACAGAGAAGCCTGGTGGGCTGCTGTCCATAGCGTCGCACAGAGGCAGACAGGACTGAAGCAACTTAGCACGCAGGGATGCATTGGAGAAAGAAATGGCAGCCCACTCCAGTGTTCTTGCCTGGAGAATCCCAGGGGTGGAGGAGCCTGGTGGGCTGCCATCTATGGGGTCGCAGAGAGTCGGACACGACTGAAGCGGCTTAGCAGCAGCATGGGGTTAATGCTGCTCACCTTGCCATAGGGAGCAGTGTTCTGTGAGATTTCTGGGAAGTCTCTTTAAAAGGAAGGTCACCTTCTATCCCTCCTCTCTCCCATCCTGCCGCCTGACACGTGTCTGTGATGGCTGTTGCCCACAGTCATCTTGGACAAGAGTACGAAGGCACACCCTAGGGATGCTGCAACAGAGCTTCTAAAGGAAGACTGAGTCCTGAGCACCTGGCGCCACCATCTTGATGTTGGGCTGGCCCTCTCCAGATAGGTTTTATATAAGAGAGAAATTAATTGTTTTCTCTCACCATTTCGGGAGTACTTTTCACCATAACAACCTTATTTTAACTGATACAATATTTAATTTTGCTTCTGCTTAGTAGAACTGACAAAACAATTAAATTGATTTTTTTAATGCTTGACACTAGTAACTAAAATTTTAAAAGATTACAATTCATTATCAGTTATGCACATAATTCCCATCCTCCATTATCTTAGTCAAGAGTTGGCTGTGTTTTCTTTTTCCCAGTCATGACTGGTTCCAATCCTAGAGAACACCTCATCCTTGAATACTAATCTTGTGCTTCTAATGGCAGGCAATTTGGGTAAGGAAATTATCAGAGTATTAGAAATTTAAAATAGAAGTTCTTATTGCTCCCCTGCAAAATAGTAAACCCTCTGAAAGGACTTCCTTGGAATATGTATGACAAATTAGTGTCATACAATTTATCTTATGTACTTAGCAGGAAACTTAATAAAAAATGTGGCCACACTTTCCAAGTTAGACATAGAATAGAAAGAACATTTTACTTTTTTTACTTGGAGTTAGATCTTAAGTTCTAATATTGGCTCTGTAAACTACCATCTGTGTTACCTTAGAAAAATCATGTAATCTCCTTAAACTTATGTGCTGAATTTAAAAAATGATAACAATAATAATAATTTATAGGGTTATAAATAATAGGATATGCATTTTAATAATTTATAGGACTTTTTGGTTATTTGCGCCACCCTTTTGGAGCAGCATAATTGTGGGGTGCCGGGGGAACTCGTCTTGAGGGTCAACTGCCTTTAGGAGGAGACAAAGAATGTTTGGGATGGTAGCCTCAAGGCCCATCATCTCAGGCTCATTTCTGTGGCCTAGAAAGGATCTTTCTGGCTAGGGCCAGCCCTCAGTGACACCAGCAGCCTCCAAGGGCCTGCACCCCATGCAATGGCTAAAATATTGTTATGTTATGGGAATCATTCACTTTGAGTCAGGCTGAACCACTAACTAGGAGGAGGGAAACTGAGGCAGATGCCTGGGTTTGGAGAGGGATAGGTTTAGCTCAGCCCCCCAGCACCCCTAACCCAAGCTGTCTAGGTGCACTGTGGGCAGGAACCAAGCAGCCTGGGGTGGCACACAAGCCATGCCCCTGTCGGGCTGCTTCTCCCTTCCCCCACGTGGTGAGGCTCCCTCCTGCCTGGAAGCTTGTTCTCTAGAAGGTGCTGGGTCCAATGTAGCCACAGTCAAGTGATCCCACCCTCCTGGCCTGGTTACAGGGTCCTCAGGAAGGAAAGGAGAGGTATGCCCCACCTCCCTTCCCATCCCTCTGGATTTGTTAGTATTTTGCGCTTTTAACACCTGCCAATAAAGACTGTCCACACTGAAAAAAAATCATTAATAGGATATGCATATTAAACAATACAGATGAAAACATTTAGCCTGGTGTTTTTCACAGAGTAGTTGGTCTGTAAACGTCAGTTAATCTGATTGAATTAGTGTTGCATGACAGTTTGAAGAAGACATGAGTTAATACTCAAGTCACATTTAAAAACGTACAGGGTGTCCGTTGTCCATAAGTCTGTGGGCACAATGGAGCCAACCACCATTTCTCCTGAAAAACTGGCTTAAGAAAAAAATCAATGATCATAAGCTGCCCAAGGATGCATTGTAGCTAATCTCTTAACACTTAGGTGTGTGAAACCATCCAGCACCAACAACATTCTCATTTTTAGATAAGCTGCAGAACGAAACACATTTTATCAAATGTTCAGTTGAAATTCTCTGTAAGGAAATATCTCCAAGAAATGTCTGTGGTCATAAAAAGCTATACACAGAGAGGATACAGAAATTGCCCCTCTTATATCCATTCACTTCCACTCTTTTTGGTGTCTTGTGAGTATGGCCTTTGGAATGATTTGTGACATTGGCAACAGCAAAATTGTATCAGAAAAAGCTGGATTTGATGGGTTCAGTAAGAATCAGCAGAATTCAGCATAACAGTAGACCAAGATAGACTTAAGGGTTTCCCTGGTGGCTCAGATGGTAAAGAATCTGACTTTAATGCAGGAGACCTGGGTTTGATTCCTGGGTCAGGAAGATCCCCTGGAGAAGAAAGTGGCAACCCACTCCAGTATTCTTGCCTGGAAAATCCTATGGACAGAGGAGCCTAGTGGGCTGCATCCATGGAGCCACACAAGAGTCAGACACAACTGAGCAACTAACTCACTTTCAAGGCAGACATGAGAAAAGTATGGGATGGGATAGGACATGTGTTTCTGTCTCAATGGCAGGGATATTCAGTTCATGGTATTAAATTCAAAAATATACTTGGGGGAGAGAGAGATAAAAGCTACACTAAAATTAAGATTAATTTCTTGTCCAAAGTGCTTTTTTCCTGCACTGACATCAACCCTTACATATGACTCAGCTGATTCTAGTATAGTCTCCAACCCTCTCTCAACCTGAGATATTAGCATATATCTCTGTGAGTGAAAGTTTTGGTAAAGAAGTTTAAAATCCTCATCAGTGGAAGTGAATATCTTTAAAGATTTGATGGTAAGATTTGATAGACAGTGGTAGCCACCTGAGCAATTTTTATAGCTTAAGAAAAGCTCCTTTTAAGAAAATACTAATGTTTCTGTCTGCTGAATGATGATAGTTGGGTGCAGTATGGGGAACAAGGAAACTATTTGAGCAACAATTGTACTAGTAGCTCAGCTGTAAATAATACACCTGCAATGCAGGAGACCTGGGTTCAATCCTCAGGTGGAGAAGACCCCCTGGAGAAGGGAATGGCTACCCACTCCAGTATTCTGGCCTGGATAATTCCATGGACTGTGTAGTCCATGGGGTCATAGACTCAGACACGGCTGAGCAACTTTCACTTCTGTACATTGGGCATACTCAGTTGCTTAAGTCGTGTCCAACTCTTTGCGACCCCATGGACTGTAGCCCGCCAGGCTTCTCTGTCCACTGGCGTTCTCCAGGCAAGAATACTGGAGTGGTTGCCACACTCTCCTTCAGGAGATCTTCCTGACCTGGGGATCAAACCCTTGTCCCTTTTGTCTCCTGCATTTGCAGGCAGGTTCTTTACCACTAGTGCCACCTGGAAAACCCATACATTAGGCATTGTATATATATCTATATATAAATGTGTGTATATTAGGTTAGGTATCATTACACATATTATTATCTCCTTCGATCTTACAGAATTCTAAGAATTAGGTGATTTTACTTTAGTGTGATAAATTAGAAAAAAATGGAGATGAGAGACAGTTACTAAGAATCATGAATAAAATCACAGAGCTAGTGAGTGCTAAAGACAGTAGTGGAGCAAAGTCAGTAAAGTCAGACTCTGACAGTTTGATTTTTAATTTAATTTAATTTTTATTTTAGATTATGGTATAGTTGATTTACAATGTTTTGTTAGTTTCAGGTAAACAGTAAGGTGATTCATTTATACATATATATTCCTTTTTCAGATTCTTTACCCATATGCTTTGCTTAGTCCTTTTAGTCGTGTCTGACTCTCTGTGACCTTATAGACCATGGCCTGCCAGGCTCCTCTGTCCACGGGATTCTCCAGGCAAGAATACTGGAGTGGATTGCCTTTTCTTTCTCCAGCTTTACCCATATAGGTTATTGAATATTGAGTAGAGTTCCTTGTGGTATACAGTAGGTCCTTGTTAGTTATTTATTTTATATATAGTAGCGTATATGTACTTTTGCCTGGAAAGAGTACAGGCAGTTCATAGGCTGCAGTCCATGGGGTCGTGAAGAGTCAGACACAACTAAGTGACTTCACTTTCCCTTTTCACTTTCATGCATTGGAGACGGAAGTAGCAACCCACCCCAGTGTTCTTGCCTGGAGAATCCCAGGGATGGCGGAGCCTGGTGGGCTGCCATATATGGGGTCGTACAGAGTCAGAGACGACTGAAGCGACTTAGCAGCAGCAGCAGCAGCAGCAGCAGCAGCAGTGTGTATATGTCAATCCCAAACTCCCAAAGGCTTGATTTAAAAGCTTTAGTACTTTGTTCCTGGGAGTAAGTCTTAGCAAGCAGAATGTGTTTACTTCACCTTTTCCTGAGACAAGTAGGACGTGTTTTCTGCCACCTGAGGCTGAGCAGTATGCCCTAGCCTGGAAAGACAGTGTTATGGAGAGACTAAAGGCATGGAGAGCAGCAGAATGGTCTGATTCAAATCTCTGTTCCAGAATATTAGCTGTGTGTTCTTAAACACAAATGGCTGTAAATCTCAGTTGCCCTATCTCTTAAATATAGTACGTGATTCGTGAGCTGTGCTGTGCTTAGTCACTCAGTCGTGTCCCCACGTGACTGTAGCCTGCCAGTCTCCTCTGTCCATGGAATTCTCCAGGCATGAATACAGGAGTGGGTTGCCCTTTCCTCCTCCAGGGGATCTTCCTGACCCAGGGATGGAACCTGTGTCTCCTGCATTGGCAGGCAGATTCTTTACCACCAGCGACACCTGGGAAACCCATGTGATCCCTCCCTTATCCATTTACCCTTGCCTCATGGTATTCAGCTTTACACGATCCCTCCTCTTAAGTGTGGACCAGACCTAGTGATTCACTTCTCGCAAAGTTAGGGGTTGTCACTTCTGAGATTAGGTGATGGAGACTGTGGTTTCCTTCTCAGCTTCAACTCTCAGCCTCTTGCTAGCTCACTGTTTGGAAGGAAACCAGCTGTCGTGTCATGAGCTGCCCTGTGGAGAAGCCCATGCAGTGAGGAGCCAGTGTCTCCAGTAACAGCCAGGAAGGAGCCGAGGCTGCCAGCAGCCGCCTGGGTGAACTTGGAAGCAGATCTGCCCCAAGCTGTCTCCTGGGGTAGAGGCTTGTGAGAACTTCTGGGCTGACACCTTGATTGCAATCTTTT
>SJYV01035481.1:1202510-1313625 GCA_006410875.1 Neotragus pygmaeus
ATTGCCTTTTCTTTCTCCAGCTTTACCCATATAGGTTATTGAATATTGAGTAGAGTTCCTTGTGGTATACAGTAGGTCCTTGTTAGTTATTTATTTTATATATAGTAGCGTATATGTACTTTTGCCTGGAAAGAGTACAGGCAGTTCATAGGCTGCAGTCCATGGGGTCGTGAAGAGTCAGACACAACTAAGTGACTTCACTTTCCCTTTTCACTTTCATGCATTGGAGACGGAAGTAGCAACCCACCCCAGTGTTCTTGCCTGGAGAATCCCAGGGATGGCGGAGCCTGGTGGGCTGCCATATATGGGGTCGTACAGAGTCAGAGACGACTGAAGCGACTTAGCAGCAGCAGCAGCAGCAGCAGTGTGTATATGTCAATCCCAAACTCCCAAAGGCTTGATTTAAAAGCTTTAGTACTTTGTTCCTGGGAGTAAGTCTTAGCAAGCAGAATGTGTTTACTTCACCTTTTCCTGAGACAAGTAGGACGTGTTTTCTGCCACCTGAGGCTGAGCAGTATGCCCTAGCCTGGAAAGACAGTGTTATGGAGAGACTAAAGGCATGGAGAGCAGCAGAATGGTCTGATTCAAATCTCTGTTCCAGAATATTAGCTGTGTGTTCTTAAACACAAATGGCTGTAAATCTCAGTTGCCCTATCTCTTAAATATAGTACGTGATTCGTGAGCTGTGCTGTGCTTAGTCACTCAGTCGTGTCCCCACGTGACTGTAGCCTGCCAGTCTCCTCTGTCCATGGAATTCTCCAGGCATGAATACAGGAGTGGGTTGCCCTTTCCTCCTCCAGGGGATCTTCCTGACCCAGGGATGGAACCTGTGTCTCCTGCATTGGCAGGCAGATTCTTTACCACCAGCGACACCTGGGAAACCCATGTGATCCCTCCCTTATCCATTTACCCTTGCCTCATGGTATTCAGCTTTACACGATCCCTCCTCTTAAGTGTGGACCAGACCTAGTGATTCACTTCTAGCAAAGTTAGGGGTTGTCACTTCTGAGATTAGGTGATGGAGACTGTGGTTTCCTTCTCAGCTTCAACTCTCAGCCTCTTGCTAGCTCACTGTTTGGAAGGAAACCAGCTGTCGTGTCATGAGCTGCCCTGTGGAGAAGCCCATGCAGTGAGGAGCCAGTGTCTCCAGTAACAGCCAGGAAGGAGCCGAGGCTGCCAGCAGCCGCCTGGGTGAACTTGGAAGCAGATCTGCCCCAAGCTGTCTCCTGGGGTAGAGGCTTGTGAGAACTTCTGGGCTGACACCTTGATTGCAATCTTTTGAGAAATCCTGGGCATTAGTATCCAGTAAGCTGCGTCGGGATTCCTGACCACAGACCCTGGTTAATAATAAATGTTCGTTGTTTAAAGCCACTGTGTGTGCCGTGCTCTTCAGTTGCTCTGTAGTATCTGACTCTTTGTGACTCTTTGGCCTGTAGCCCGCCACGCTCCTTTGTCCATGGGCTTTTTCAGGCAAGTATACTGGAGTGGGTTGCCATTTCCTTCTCCAGGGGAATCTTCCTAACCCGGGGATCAAACTCAAGTCTCCTGTGTCTCTTGTATTGCAAGCCACTAAACTGGGCTAACTTGTCACGTGGCAATAGGTAACAGTTACTAAAAAGAGATGAATTACAGGGTTGGCCAAAAAGTCTGTTTGGGTGTTTCCATATGGTGTTATATATATAAAGCATCTGGCACAATATGACCGTCCCACCAAAGTTGTCATGTTTAATCATTTGAAAAATTATGTTATGGAGGAAAGAGGAAAAGAAGCAGATATGGGTACTGAGAAACAACCTCTTCCTATGTCAAAATATTGCCTATAGCTTGCCATAACTTTAAGCAGCTGTATCCTTCCTTTCAACAGCTCACTATGCTATACCCGCGTGATTGGGGAAAGGAAAACTGACTCCACAATAATTATAATAATAAATGGCAAAATTCACTGGAGCTTTGGCCGATCAGTCGGATGTCACTTTTGTCACTGGGCTTCTAGACATTGATGTGACCAGTGTCTTAGATCAATGGACAGATGACGAGACTATGAATGATCATAACCACAAATGTCAACTTTATCCCTTCAAATGCACTCAGTGTCCTGTAGATAACCCGAAAGATCAAATCGATAGTTGCCACCTGCTATGTCTCTTGTTCCAAACACTATCAGACAACATGGCGTTTCTGGAGCACCGAAAGAAGTTGACTGCAGCAGTCTGACATTTGATAATGGATCAGGGTACATCATTGTCCGATTCAGTCATGGCAATTCTTCTCTGTCTTTGAAAGACCAGTGCAGTCTCCCTGCTTCTCTCAGAGGGACAGCAATACTCATCCCACCAGGTGTGTCTTTGCATTACAGGTATGAGCTGACCAAATGCATTTTTCCTGAAGTCAAAGAACTTGTAATATTTCATGTTAACAGTTCCTAGCCATGCAACCTTCCCCCAGCCACCAAAGACAAAACTCTGAGCTCATCATTTCATACTATGTCATGGGAGAAAGTCTTAAATCGTGAAAGGTCTAAATTTATATTACACTTTAAAAGAAATGCAGTTTAGTGCTTTTTAATACATAGAGTAACTTCAACTAATTACCAAATGAAGTTGGCTCCCTCTGGCTTTAATGAACAGATTAGTGGCAATAGCATTAACAACACAATTTGCATAAAATTAATTTGCTAAAGCCCTTAAAAATAGTGTTCAAAGTAGCTTAAACATGCTCAATGCCTATTTATACTATTAATTTGCTAAGTGAACCTTTCTTCTTAAGTAGGGCAAAAGTGAATCCTTTGTCCAGCTGAAGCTGAATTACCACCAAGTCCTAAAACAGTGAAGTCTAGATTAATTTGTTTTTCCCATACAAGGCTGGAAAAACATGGCTATGAGTTCAACTCCCAGTAAACTGGTAATGCAGGTATTTTGTTAAGCATTGGTGCAACAAGGAAAAGTAAACCAGAGTTGAACTGATAGTTACAAATGCCTGTTTTCCTGGACTCATTTCTAATTGAAGGTAAAGTTGCAGTATAATTGATTTCTACTCAGCAGACACCATGGCTGAGAAGCATGTAGATCTGTTTTGAAAGATGGAATACAAATGAAGAGTACAAGTTTAGACCAGATCATATTTTCATGTGCCTATAGACCATCTGTATTTCCTCTTTGCAGAAATGTCTATTTAGATATTCTGTCCATTTTTCAATTGGGTTGTTTGGTTTTTGTTGTTGTTG
Organism: Neotragus pygmaeus; assembly: GCA_006410875.1. Classification (NCBI taxonomy): domain Eukaryota; kingdom Metazoa; phylum Chordata; class Mammalia; order Artiodactyla; family Bovidae; genus Neotragus; species Neotragus pygmaeus. The sequence goes on from SJYV01035481.1 coordinate 1,205,734, forward strand.
AATTGTGTGAGCTGTTTGTATATTTTGAAAATTAAGCCCTTGTCAGTCACACTGTTTGCAAATATTTTCTCCCATTCTGTAGGTTGTCTTTTCATTTTGTTTATGGTTTCCTTTCTGTGTAAAAACTTCTAAGTTTGATAGGTCCTATCTGTTAATCTTTGTTTTTATTTCTATTGTCTTGAGAGACTGACCTAAGGAAACCGTATGATTTATGTCAGAGAATGTTTTACCTATGATCTCTTCTAGGAGTCATGTATTATGTTTAAAGTCTTCAAGCCGTTTTGAGTTTATTTTCTGTGTACTGTGTGAAGTTGTGTTCTAACATCATTTATTTACATATGGCTGTCCAACTTTCTCAACACCACTTGCTGAAGACTCTTTTCCTATTGTATATTCTTGACTCAAAATTAATTGGCCATAGTTGTATGGGTTTATTCTTAGGCGCTCTGTTCTTTTCCATTGATTCATTTGTCTGTTTTCTTTCTTTCTTTCTTTCTTTCTTTTTTTTTGCCAATACCATGCCATTTTGATTACTGTAGCTTTGCGGTATTGTCTGAAGTCTGAGAGGGTTATTCCTCCTACTTTGTTCCTTTTCCTTTGGATTGCTTTGGCAGTTCTGGGTCCTTTGTGGTTCCATATAAATTTTAGGACTATCTGTTCTAGTTCTGTGAAAAGTGTCATGAGTAATTTGATAGGGATCACACTAAATCTGTAGATTGCTTTGGGTAGTATGACCATTTTAATAATATTAATTCTTCCAATCCAAAAGCATGGGATAGCTTTCCCTTTCTTTGAATCATCGATTTCTTTTACTTCTCCATATAGAAATCTTTCACCTCCTTGGTCAGGTTTATTCCTAGGTATTTTGTTTTGAGGGGTATGCTTTTAAAGGTATTGGGTTCTTTTTAAAAACATTCCCTTTCTGATATCTCATTAGTGTAAAGAAATGAGGCCTATTTCAGAATATTTTTTTAAAGCTTAGTAATTAAAACCAAAACATGGTATTGGTTCAGGAAAATGTAGATCAATGAGATAGCAGAGAGAATTGAGAAACAGACACGTATATGTGTGGAAATATGTAATGGTGGTAGGATTTTAGGTCAATGTGGAAAGTGTGTTGGAAGATTAACTATCCATTTTAAAAATAAAAAGTTAAATCACAACTTCACATGACCCACAAAAATAAGTTATAGATGCATTAAAGTGTAATGGTTAAAAAATGTTAGAAATAAATAAAAGAGGAGTATGCACAGAAGACATTATTAAACAAGACATAAAATATAAAATCTATAGAGAAAAAATGAGTGAATTTGACTAAATCAAAATTTTAAAACCTCTGTTTTAAAAGAAATCATAGCAAGGCTTGGAAAATAAATTTGCAATAATATAGAATACAGAGTGAAATATGTAAAGAATTTCTATGAAACAATAAAAAGCAAACATTTCACTAAAACTTAGTCTAAGTACAGGAACAAATGACTTACAGAAAATAAAATTTTAAGTAACATAACCACATGAAAACATGTTCAAATTATCAGGAGTCAGGAAGATGACATGAATAATCCCGTTCATCGAGTTACTAACAAAATATTTATGTGATGGTAAGTGTATGGATAAATTTGTCCATTTCCTATTGGTGGAATCAATAGAGGTNGAAAATAAAATTTTAAGTAACATAACCACATGAAAACATGTTCAAATTATCAGGAGTCAGGAAGATGACATGAATAATCCCGTTCATCGAGTTACTAACAAAATATTTATGTGATGGTAAGTGTATGGATAAATTTGTCCATTTCCTATTGGTGGAATCAATAGAGGTCTTTTTGGAGACAAGTTGAAAGTATTTATTTATGTTAAATTTTAATAAACCTTCCACAACTCCAACTCTTATATTTTCCCTAAAGCAATAGTCATCAGTTCAGTTCAGTCACTCAGTCATGTCTGACTCTTTGTGACCCCGTGGACTGCAGCATGTTAGGCTTTCCTGTCCATCACCAACTCCCCAAACCTGCTCAACTCATGTCCATTGAGTCAGTGATGCCATCCAAGCATCTCATCCTTTGTTTTTCCCTTGTCCTCCTGCCTTCAATCTTTCCCAGCATCAGGGTCTTTTCTAATGAGTCAGTTCTTCACATCAGGTGGCCAAAGTATTATAGCTTCACCTTCAGCATCAGTCATTCCAGTGAATATTCAGGACTGATTTCCTTTAGGATTGAATGNTTCAATCTTTCCCAGCATCAGGGTCTTTTCTAATGAGTCAGTTCTTCACATCAGGTGGCCAAAGTATTATAGCTTCACCTTCAGCATCAGTCATTCCAGTGAATATTCAGGACTGATTTCCTTTAGGATTGAATGGTTTGATTTTTTGCCATCCAAGGGACTCTCAAGAGCTTTCTCCAACACCACAGTTCAAAAGCATCAACTCTTTGGCACTCAGCTTTCTATATGGTGCAACTCTCACATCCATACGTGACTACTGGAAAAACCATAGGTTTGATTAGACAGACCTTTGTTGGCAAAGTACTGTCTCTACTTTTTAATATGCTGTCTAGGTTGGTCATAGCTTTTCTTCTAGGGAGCAAGAGTCTTTTAATTTCATGGCTGCAGTCACCATCTACAGTAATTTTTGGAGCCCAAGAAAATAAAGTCTGTCACTGTTTCCACTGTTTCCCTGTCTCTTTGCCACGAAGTGATGGGACCGGATGCCATGATCTTAGGTTTTTGAATGTTGAGTTTTAAGCCAGCTTTTTCACCCTCCTCTTTCACCTTCATCAAGAGGCTCTTTAGTTCCTCTTTGCTTTCTGCCATAAGGGTGGTGTCATCTGCATATCTGAGGTTATTGGTGTTTCTCTTGGCAATCTCGTCCAGTAGTACNGGAGAAGGGAAAGGCTACCCACTCCAGTATTCTGGCCTGGAGAATTCCGTGGACTGTATAGTCCATGGGATCGAAAAGAGTCAGACACGACTGAGCAACTTTCACTTCCAGTGACTAATGAGGTAAGAATCTCTTCATTTATTTCTAACTTCATTCTTCAATTTAAAAAAGTCTCAGAGAAGACTCCAGTATACTGCTCAACCTTAGGAGTGAGCCATGGAATGGGATTCAGCCTGACCTCAAGTGTCAACTGGGGATGCTAACTAAACTGTGCATGTGTCTTATCCATCTTATATCCCTAGCATCTAGCACTGGGGCTAAACACTCAATGAGCATGCAACTTTAGTGGCCAGATCCCTTTGTGCTCCCCGTGTGCTGTGTTGTGCTTAGTTGCCAGTTGTGTCCGACTCTTTGCAACCCCACGGACTGTAGCCCGGCAAGCTCCTTTGTCCATGGGGATTCTCCAGGCAAGAATACTGGAGTGAGTTGCCATGCCCTCCTTCAGGAGATCTTCCCAACCCAGGGATCGAACTGAGGTCTCTTGCATTGCAGGCAGATTCTTAACTATCTGAGCTACCAGGGAAGCCCATGTGCTCCCTGCTTCCCTGTAAACATGCTGACTGTTGCCTATACCACCTGATCTCCATAAAGACATGAGCTGAAGCATCTCTAATATGCTGGAGCATCTCAGCTCTCCCAGCTGAGTTGTATCCATACCAAGAGTTGTGTCTGTTCTCAAACCAGGGTTTTTCAAGTTGTACTTGACATTATAAATAGAAAGAAATTAAGTATTATGAAAATGGATCAAATATTGGTGAGAAAAATAGTTCTTTCTTTGTAACACTAAGATAATTCTTTATCAAAAGAAAAAAACTAATTCTTTAGAAGACTTAATGAAAGCAAGTTATTAAAAGTGTAGATTAAGGGACTCCCATGGCAGTCTAATGATTAAAACTCTTCGTTTTCAATGCAAGGGGCATGGGTTCAATCCCTGGTCAGGGAACTAGGGTCCTGCATGCCCCAGGGTGCAGTCAAGGAAGATAAAGGAGATTAAGAAGAAGAAAAGGGAACATTAAAAGAATGAATATAATTATGAAAATCTAGAAGTTTTCTATAATCAGAATGCATCACAAGTCTTCAAGGTTTTACTGCATTACAATAAAATGTTAAATCTTGGAGAGTACATTATGGGTGTGATTTATGCAGGAAAGAATGTCAATAGTGGATTCAACCCAAACAAAGGCTTTAAAATGATAAAATTCATTTATTAGTATACAGTTACAAATGTTAAATATGTTAAAAACATTTGAAAAGTAATAAAAATAAATATATCTGGGTAGTTTTACCATTCAGTGATTAAACTACTGTTAGCATTTTGGAAAAATTTATTACAGCTATGACTATTTATACACTATATATAGTAATTTATTACTGTGCCAACAAAGGTCCATATAGTCAAGGCTATGGTTTTTCCAGTAGTCATGTATGGATGTGAGAGTTGGACCATAAAGAAGGCTGAGCACGGAAGAATTGATGCTTTTGAACTGTGGTGCTGGAGAAGACTCTTGAGAGTCCCTTGGACTGCAAGGAGATCAAACCAGTCAATCTTAAAGGAAATCAACCCTGAATACTCATTGGAAGGAATAATGCTGAAGCTGAAGCTCTGTGCTTTGGCCAACTGATGCAAAGAACTGACTCATTGGAAAAGACTCATGCTAGAAAAGATTGCAAGCAGGAGGAGAAGCAGGTGACAGAGGATGAGATGGTTGGATGGTATCACCGCTGCAATAGACATGAACTTGGGCAAATTCGAGGAGATAGTGAGGGACAGGGAAGCCTGGCATGCAGCAGTCTATGGCATCAAGAAGAGTCAGCACAAGTTGGCACTGAGCAACAATGAACAAGATATACTGTTCACACTGTCAAAATCTCACTAAAGTGTAACTTTAATGGCTTTCTAATATCTTATCATGTCACTATTATGACCTTCTTACTCAACCTACTGTCAGACATTTAGGAAGTTTTTATTTTTTCACATTGGCAATCAGGTTTTTTGATTTAATGGTTTTTAAAAAACATTTTGGAGTTTGTACATTAGTCACTCAGTCATCAACTCTTTGGGATCCTACAGACAGTAGCCTGCCAGGCTTCTCTTGTTTATGGAATTCTTCAGGCAAGAATATTGGAGTGGGCTGCCTTTCTCTTCTCAAGGATATCTTCCCATTCCAGGGACTGAACCCAGGTCTCCCACATTGGAAGCAGATTCTTTACCATCTGAGCCACTGCTGCTGCTGCTGCTAAGTCACTTCAGTCATGTCCGACTCTGTGCGGCCCCATAGACGGCAGCCCGCCAGGCTCCCCCATCCCTGGGATTCTCCAGGCAAGAACACTGGATTGGGTTGCCATTTCCTTCTGCAATGCATGAAAGTGAAAAGGGGAAGTGAAGTTGCTCAGTCCTAGGAAAGCCCCTTCCCTTTTTTTAGTATATCTTTAAGGTATTAATAGATTCTCTAAGGTGGAATTAAGAGATCAATGGAAAAGAGCTTAATTAAAGTAAGGGTTTTATTCTGATTAAAAAATAATTTAGGTTCTTATAGGGGCTCCCCAGATGTCTGTAATGATAAAGAATCCACCTGCCAATAAAGGAGACATAAGAGACATGGGTTCCATCCCTGGTTCAGGAAGATCCCCTGGAGGAGGGCATGGCAACCCATTCCAGCATTCTCTCCTAGAGAATTCTGTGGACAGAGGCCCCTGGCAGGGTACAGTCTCTAGGGTTGCAGAATCAGACAGAACTGAAGCAACCTAGCACAGAAGCACACAGATTCTTATAGAAAACTTGGGAAAATACAGTAAAATATGAAGACAGACAATTCAAGGATTATATTTTAAGTGATTTTAATTGATATATCTTCTAATAATTTTAAAACAATTTGAAAACATAATTATGACCATATCATGTATAAAATAATTTCATAGTTTGTTTTCAACCTTTCTTGAAATTGTAAGAATTTTCTCTTATGATTAAATTTACTCGACAATATCTCTATTATATGCATATTAGTATTTTCTATGAGCATTTCATTGTTAATGTCAGTATTCTCTTAGCAATGAACATTTAGGGAGATATTTCTATTTTTTAAATTATAAATAACGATGAAGTGAACATCTTTATCAATATCCCTTTACTTTCTTAGGTGTGCTTCCTAGAGATAAATAACCAGTGAAATGCTATTCGTATTTTTACATATGTTGCATGGTATATTCTAGAAAGAAGGGATTAATATACACTCAGTGGACAGCGCATGATTGCTCATCTGTAAAATGCAAATAGTAACTGGCCTAATTATGTAGCGAACTGCTGCTGCTGCTGCTAAGTCACTTTGGTCATGTCCAACTCTGTGCGACCCCATAAAGGGCAGCCCACCAGGCTCTGCCGTCTCTGAGATTCTCCAGGCAAGAACAATGGAGTGGGTTCCATTTCTTTCCCCAATGTAGCGAACTAGTCACACCTGAAAGTACTTATGCAAATGACCTAATTGTGTCATGATCCACGCCAGGTGTATGGATCTACAACTGTACTCTTTCATATTTTAAAAATTCACTTTATATTGCTGTTGTGTGAAGGGTGGTTTGGAGAAAAAAGCAAAGAACACAAGCTTCCTCCATAGAGGTATTTATCATTTCAGTTAATCTATCATTATAGACTATCTTGAGTAAACTGTCTTGGCTGAGGTTTAAAGGCCCCAGTGGGTCGTTGTCATACACCTGTAGGATTCTCTGACTGCTTAAGTATTGATTTATCCATTTGAAATTCCTCCTCATTGATTTATTAGGCCTATACATCTTCTGGTGGCCAGTTTCTGTCTATAAAAGGTGCCTGAAAGGACTGTTTCACTATCATGTATTTTATAGCTCACTGACATTCATTTACTGCCTCTCTTATTTGTCCGGTGTTAGTATTCATGCTAATGGGTGTTCCAAGTCTGGCCTCGGTCTCGTGCTTTTGGAGCCTTGCTAGGCACAGCGTATAAATGATAATAAAAGAAAATTATCNATAATGCTGAAGCTGAAGCTCTGTGCTTTGGCCAACTGATGCAAAGAACTGACTCATTGGAAAAGACTCATGCTAGAAAAGATTGCAAGCAGGAGGAGAAGCAGGTGACAGAGGATGAGATGGTTGGATGGTATCACCGCTGCAATAGACATGAACTTGGGCAAATTCGAGGAGATAGTGAGGGACAGGGAAGCCTGGCATGCAGCAGTCTATGGCATCAAGAAGAGTCAGCACAAGTTGGCACTGAGCAACAATGAACAAGATATACTGTTCACACTGTCAAAATCTCACTAAAGTGTAACTTTAATGGCTTTCTAATATCTTATCATGTCACTATTATGACCTTCTTACTCAACCTACTGTCAGACATTTAGGAAGTTTTTATTTTTTCACATTGGCAATCAGGTTTTTTGATTTAATGGTTTTTAAAAAACATTTTGGAGTTTGTACATTAGTCACTCAGTCATCAACTCTTTGGGATCCTACAGACAGTAGCCTGCCAGGCTTCTCTTGTTTATGGAATTCTTCAGGCAAGAATATTGGAGTGGGCTGCCTTTCTCTTCTCAAGGATATCTTCCCATTCCAGGGACTGAACCCAGGTCTCCCACATTGGAAGCAGATTCTTTACCATCTGAGCCACTGCTGCTGCTGCTGCTAAGTCACTTCAGTCATGTCCGACTCTGTGCGGCCCCATAGACGGCAGCCCGCCAGGCTCCCCCATCCCTGGGATTCTCCAGGCAAGAACACTGGATTGGGTTGCCATTTCCTTCTGCAATGCATGAAAGTGAAAAGGGGAAGTGAAGTTGCTCAGTCCTAGGAAAGCCCCTTCCCTTTTTTTAGTATATCTTTAAGGTATTAATAGATTCTCTAAGGTGGAATTAAGAGATCAATGNCACTGGATTGGGTTGCCATTTCCTTCTGCAATGCATGAAAGTGAAAAGGGGAAGTGAAGTTGCTCAGTCCTAGGAAAGCCCCTTCCCTTTTTTTAGTATATCTTTAAGGTATTAATAGATTCTCTAAGGTGGAATTAAGAGATCAATGGAAAAGAGCTTAATTAAAGTAAGGGTTTTATTCTGATTAAAAAATAATTTAGGTTCTTATAGGGGCTCCCCAGATGTCTGTAATGATAAAGAATCCACCTGCCAATAAAGGAGACATAAGAGACATGGGTTCCATCCCTGGTTCAGGAAGATCCCCTGGAGGAGGGCATGGCAACCCATTCCAGCATTCTCTCCTAGAGAATTCTGTGGACAGAGGCCCCTGGCAGGGTACAGTCTCTAGGGTTGCAGAATCAGACAGAACTGAAGCAACCTAGCACAGAAGCACACAGATTCTTATAGAAAACTTGGGAAAATACAGTAAAATATGAAGACAGACAATTCAAGGATTATATTTTAAGTGATTTTAATTGATATATCTTCTAATAATTTTAAAACAATTTGAAAACATAATTATGACCATATCATGTATAAAATAATTTCATAGTTTGTTTTCAACCTTTCTTGAAATTGTAAGAATTTTCTCTTATGATTAAATTTACTCGACAATATCTCTATTATATGCATATTAGTATTTTCTATGAGCATTTCATTGTTAATGTCAGTATTCTCTTAGCAATGAACATTTAGGGAGATATTTCTATTTTTTAAATTATAAATAACGATGAAGTGAACATCTTTATCAATATCCCTTTACTTTCTTAGGTGTGCTTCCTAGAGATAAATAACCAGTGAAATGCTATTCGTATTTTTACATATGTTGCATGGTATATTCTAGAAAGAAGGGATTAATATACACTCAGTGGACAGCGCATGATTGCTCATCTGTAAAATGCAAATAGTAACTGGCCTAATTATGTAGCGAACTGCTGCTGCTGCTGCTAAGTCACTTTGGTCATGTCCAACTCTGTGCGACCCCATAAAGGGCAGCCCACCAGGCTCTGCCGTCTCTGAGATTCTCCAGGCAAGAACAATGGAGTGGGTTCCATTTCTTTCCCCAATGTAGCGAACTAGTCACACCTGAAAGTACTTATGCAAATGACCTAATTGTGTCATGATCCACGCCAGGTGTATGGATCTACAACTGTACTCTTTCATATTTTAAAAATTCACTTTATATTGCTGTTGTGTGAAGGGTGGTTTGGAGAAAAAAGCAAAGAACACAAGCTTCCTCCATAGAGGTATTTATCATTTCAGTTAATCTATCATTATAGACTATCTTGAGTAAACTGTCTTGGCTGAGGTTTAAAGGCCCCAGTGGGTCGTTGTCATACACCTGTAGGATTCTCTGACTGCTTAAGTATTGATTTATCCATTTGAAATTCCTCCTCATTGATTTATTAGGCCTATACATCTTCTGGTGGCCAGTTTCTGTCTATAAAAGGTGCCTGAAAGGACTGTTTCACTATCATGTATTTTATAGCTCACTGACATTCATTTACTGCCTCTCTTATTTGTCCGGTGTTAGTATTCATGCTAATGGGTGTTCCAAGTCTGGCCTCGGTCTCGTGCTTTTGGAGCCTTGCTAGGCACAGCGTATAAATGATAATAAAAGAAAATTATCAAACTTGCACCAGAAGAGAGGACATTGTGGGCAATACAGTTTTCACATCGCTTAGAATGAAGGAAGAACAGGAATAGAAATGGGATCACATAGGAGAAAAATGGACTACATTCCTCAAAGGCACTTACCATAAAAAAGATTCCAAGTTGTCTTTGCTTAGATAATGGGAAATTTGGGATAAGGGATGGGGGCCAAAGGAAGAGGTTAAGATAGAGTGACCATATCCATGAACATGACAGAGATTTGCAGGAAAATCTACTCTAGTATTCTTGCCTGGAGAATTCCATGGACCAAGGAGCCTGGTGGGCTACAGTTCATGGGATCCCAAAGAGTCGCACATGACTGAGCAACTAACACTTTCCCTTTTTTCACTAGTGGAGATAGGATCCTAAATCCTGCTTAGCTCAGAAATCAGAGCAGTTGCTTGAAAAAAGCAAATAGGAGGTTTAAGGAGTCATTATTTATATCTACTGCTCTTCAGTCTATACAGTTAGTGCCTTGAATGCAACGGAGACTCTCTTAGTTGGTTAACAGCATGAAGCAGTGAAGCCCATGCAACTTGAATTTAAGCTCAGCATCTGAAACTGTATGCAATTTTTCACAAATGATTCATCCTCCCTGTTCCCAAATGTTTGCATTTCTTAAATGAGAAAAAGAAGGTTGATCTTGGAACATTGAGTAAAGCACTTGATATGGGCTGTAAAATTTCTGGTCATCAGTTCCTGCTTGTGGAAAAAAATGTGTTGGGGTGTTCCCCCCAGCTCAGTACCACCAAGTAAATCTTGGACACCAGCTGGAGAGCCAATGATTCAACTCAAATCTAATACTTCTTATCAGAGAGAGCATCAGATTTCACAGGTTAAAGGCTCAGATCCCCTCCCCCTCTTCTCCTTTAGAGACCAGTTGCAAAGCCCAGTTTTATCACTTGTGCTTCAGACCCACAGGTTATAGATGAGAGGTTCCAGTGAGCCCCATCCTTCAGTTCAGTTCACTCGCTTAGTCATGTCCAACTCTGCGACCTCATGAACTGCAGCACGCCAGGCCTCCCTGTCCATCACCAAATCCCAGAGTTCACTCTTACTCACATCCATCAAGTCTGTAATGCCATCCAGCCATCTCATCCTCGGTCGTCCCCTTCTCCTCCTGCCCCCAATCACTTCCAGCATCAGAGTCTTTTCCAATAAGTCAACTCTTTGCATGAGGTGGCCAAAGTACTGGAGTTTCAGCTTCAGCATCATTCATTCCAAAGAAATCCCAGGGCTGATCTCCTNGGAGGCCAAGAATCCCGGCGTCATAATTCAACAACAACCTTTCAGCTTCAGTCGTGTCCGATTCTGTGTGACCCCATAGACAGCGACCCACCAGGCCCCTCTGTCCACGGGCTTCCCTAGGCAAGAATATTGGAGTGGGGTGCCATTTCCTCCTCCAAAATAGTACATGACAAATACAAAAAATACAAATACAAAAAATAAAGCAGACATCTTTAATTTTGCAATACTTTGAAAAGCACAAAGTAATACAGTGCAAGAGCTGGCATACAGGGGCTGGCATGGAGCAAACGGGCAAGAAGAGTTGCTGCCTGGAGGAGGTGGTAGAGCTGAAGGATCAACAGCAATAGGGGATGGAGGGCAAGCTCCTGACGCTGGTGGAATGCATGTTCCCATCTTTGAAAGGTTTGTGTGTAGGGAAGTTAAGTGTCTAAGACGAGGAGAGAGGCCTCCAAGGAAACCAACCCTGGCAACCCCTTGACCTCGACTTCTAGGGTCCAGAATTGTTGTTTCAGCCGCCCTGTTGGTGGTAGTTGGCTCCCACAGCCCTAGCAAACTAAGGCAGATGCTGGTAGTACCGCCACCAGGAGCTCCGTTGGAGAGGAGGCTGTTAGAGGTGATTACATGAGGTCATTGGCGTGGAGGCTGGGGGAACACAGCCAGGGAGTCCAGGTCACCCCCACAGTAAAGACTGTTTACAGTGATCTCCATAGCGTTTCATCAGTCTTTTTGCCTTTTCGCCTTCTGGACAGCCTCAGAACTTGCCTCCCTGTTTGACTACTGCTTGAATGGTCTGTGCACCAAAGCCACTTCTCAACACCAGTCTCCAGGCTTCTTTGTCAAAAGGGTCCTCGGTGTTTCCCTTCCTCAGCTACAGATTGCACTGACTTTCATCCACTCTTCACACCAGCCCTATCCAGTAGAAGAAACAATAAGAATATTAGCTCACATTCCACATACTCCATTCTTTCTTCCCAGTGATTCTGGGAGCTCTGTAAGGTGAGTGCTATTATTCTCATGTTACATGTTTTTAAAAATGAGACTCAGAGAGGTTAAGTGACTTCCTAACCTCCCGTGGTCCCCACGTGATACAGCCTGTGGGATCCGGTCATCAGAGCCCTTTCCATCGCACAGCAACACAGTCTGTAATCTAATTCACCATCATTCCTTTATTGCAATATACAAGTCACAAGCAATGCTGATGAAATTGCTCAAAAAGCTCTCTGTGTTATCTGTGACAGACCTAAAAATCACAGTGCAAATGAGAACTGTGCACAGTTAAAATAACAGTATTAAAATTCGATTGGACATTCAACTATATTGAACCTTACTGTCATTGTTTGCAGAAAAGAGGAATGACTGACTTCTTAAAGTTTTCAAGGTACTGATTTTCGGGGGTTATATAAATACACAAAATAGTGGCATTGTAAATTTCAAATAAATTCAGATAAAAAGAACTTTTTCATTATTTATCAGTGACTGCTAATTAGTTTTCTGTGTTCATTGGTTGAAAAAATATTTATTGAGCAGTTGCTATGTGCCAGTCACTGTTGTAAGTGTTGAGATTACAAGTAGTAAACAAACAGGCAAAATTGCCTCCTCTTGCGTGCTAAGTCACTTCCTTCATGTCTGACAATTTGCGACCCTTTGGACTGTAGCCCACCAGGCTCCTCTGTCCAAGGGATTCTCCAGGCAAGAATACCGGAGTGAGTTGCCGTGCCCTCCTCCAGGGGATCTTCCCAACCCAGGGACTGAACTTGAGTCTCTTTTTTCTCCTGCATTGGCAGGCAGGTTCTTTACCACTAGCGTCACCTGGCAAGCCCCTGCCTCCTCTTCAGGAACTCATTTATTATATTGTGTAATCAAGAGGGCTTCCCCGGTGCCTCAGCAGCAAAGAATCCACTTGCAATGCAGGAGACTCGGGTTTGAATCCTGGGTCCGTAAGATGCCCTGGAGGAGGGCACAGCAACCCACTCCAGTACGGGCTACAGTCTATAGGGTCGGAAAGAGTCAGACACAACTGAAGGGACTGAGCCTGCATGCACATAATCAAGAATCCTGTGGGACTTCCCTGGCAGTCCAATGGTTAGGACTCTGAGTTTTCATTGTCAAGGGTCCAGGTTCAACCCCCGATCAGAGAACTAAGACCCCACAAGCCACATAGCATGGCCAAAAAATAAAAGAACCCCGCTGTAAGGGTATTTATAGTTAGCATTTTACAGAAGAGGAAATAGAAGCTTTTATTCTATTTTTATGAGAGCTTGTGTATTTTTCCTAAGGCCATCAGCTAGTGGAGGGGAAGACTTGGATTGGAATTCTAGTTACCAGGATGCCAAAGCCCTAATTAATGCACCAAGGTTGCTCCCATCCAGGATGGTCTAACAGATAATGTCCGGTCTCAGAGTAAGTGCTGGGTCTCAGTCTTACACAAATACATTTTCTCCAGGGCAGTGACCTGTGTCCACACTGTCCTGTCTCCATGTTGCTCTGCAAAGGAGTGTTGTTGTTTTCAGTCCTCTCCCCACCCTTCACCCTCACCTGCTAGCTAATACCTAGAGAAAGGTATGGGGAAAGATTGCAGCTGAGAGTAAAACTCAGATGCGAAGTGAGCTGACATCAGTGATGAGGACCCTCTCCAGGAGATGAGTTGGAAAATAACAAAAGGATTTCTTTACCCTTGGGCTATACCACCATCCAGAAGTGTCTACAGGAGCTAGCGCCCCCAAAGACAGCCCTGTGGCTAGTGACCAAGTAGCCTGTGGGCCACCATTAATTAGGCCAAAGTTTACCTATCCTAGCCCTGAAGTTGAGTAACAGTCTTTCAGCTAGATTCCCCGGACTGAGCGGACTCTGCTAATCCTTCTTGCCTCAGGAGGCACGACTTGCTTAATACTTCCTCTGGCTGGAATTTATATGCTGCAGAAACATAAAAATAAGCTGAACTGATTCTCCAAACACCTCCAAGTTCTCACAGAGGCTGGGTGTTCTGAAACCAATCCACATTCATCAGAACTTGTAGGTGTGTTTACTGTCAGAATTTTTTCACACAGGTTCAAGCCACGCAGGGCCTTTCTCAGAAATCTGAGTCTAAACAGTTTCTCAGAGTGTCCTAAGCTATCTGGCTACCCCAGCATGCTACATTAGGGTCCAAAAGCTAGGGTGGTTGCTTGGTGACACACCTGTGTGGCCTGGACCCAGTCTCTGGTCTTTCAGGGTTTCTCTCTTTACGAAGTCTGAAACAATACCTGCCTCATGAAGGACCACACTACAACACTTTGAAATCATGTAGCAAGATAAATCAGACCGCATCTTGTTTTTATACCATCCAGGGACATGCTTAGTGCTGTCACCCCTGCTCTAACTATGGAGGAGCAGAACCACCCCCAGATTAGGTAAAAGCCTTCTCCTGGCTCTGATCGCACACTCCACCCACCTACCCCCAGGTAAGGCATCCACACACCTCCCTTTGCACCATGCTCCAAGTACTGAGGACCCCAAAATTGTCCAGCCAAATGGTCTTGAGTTGATTTTCAGGACCTGCCCGAACTTCTTCCTGTGGTCCAACCTCTTGAGGTGCACCAAACCACCAATGTATACCACCAGGGTACACCCCCTGGGCCCCAAGGAGCTTCTGCATGGAGCTTGGAAGTAGGCTGCCCTTACCTCTGCTCATTCACAGAGAGACTCTGAGCTGGGATGGGCAGAGAAGGGGGACAGGCCACAGGCTGGGAGCCAGGAACTCAGAGAAGCTCTCTCCATCTTTCCATGTTCTGGCTGGCACTCCAAGAAGCCTGAGGATGCTACACTTGGAACTGTCCTTCCAAGTTGTTCTGTAGGAATACTTGTGAAAGTGAGAGAATGGGATGTATTATTTTGAACACCTTTAAAGTTGATTGATAAACTTTTTATCATATTGATTTTTAAATATTTGGACACATGTGAGCTTCTGCTGTTACCCTTAGTCTTGGCCCAGCAAGGTGGGAAAGGGTTACTACCAATCATGAAAAAAGGAAAAGCAGTGACTCGCAGACTTTACTGTGCCTAACCTGGGATAAACCTATTGGAGGACTCCTCTGGAGGTTCGGTGGTTAGGAGTCTGCCTGCCAATGCTGGGGACATGGGTTCAAGTCCTTGTCTGGGAGGGTCCCACATGCTACAGAGCCACTGAGCCCATGCGCCACAACTACTGAAGCCCGAGCTCCTAGAACCTGTGCTCCGCGATAAAAGTAACCATGGCAACGAGATGCCCGTGCACCGCAACTAGAGAGGAGCCCCCATTTGCCGCAATTAGAGAAAGCCCATGCACAGGAATGAAGACCCAGGACAGCTAAAACTAAAATAAATATATAAGTGAGAATTTAAAAACCCCTCCATATATTTAAGTTCAGTTGGCCTGAACTGGGGACTCAGAAGAGTGCATTATGGCATCCCACTCCAGTACTCTTGCCTGGAAACTCCCATGGATGGAGGAGCCTGGTAGGCTGCAGTCCACGGGGTCGCTGAGTCAGACACGACTGAGCGACTTCACTTTTCACTTGCATGCATTGGAGAAGGAAATGGCAACCCACTCTAGTGTTTTTGCCTGGAGAATCCCAGGGATGACGGAGCCCAATGGGCTGCCGTCTGTGGGGTCGCACAGAGTCGGACACGACTGAAGCGACTTAGCAGCAGCAGCAGCAAGTGGTTTTGATGGAAGTAGTGCAACAGCCGCTCTTGGAGAGTAACGGAACACTCAGGTGAAATTAACGGTTTCACCGACAAAAGGCACCCAAGAGAAACAACTGGAGAGTAATTTTGAAGCCTTATCTGAGCAAAGGAAAAATTTGACTTTTAGACAAAATCAGAATTAAAATATCTAAAGGAGTGTCGTCCCCTACCAAGCAGTCCCCTTGGAGGTTAGGTGCTTATCCTGAGCAGGCAGCTGCTGCTCAAAATATTTTGACACTGATTTCTAAAAAATTGCCTTTGGAGGTGGATTATGAACCACATCAGAAAGCCAATCTCATTATTTCCCAGCACAGTTTGCATTTGACAAAAAACAACATTCCCCAGAAGGATGATGCATATTACTTAGCTGATTTAGTTCCTATGTTTCCCAAGTCAAATATGTAATAAAAGAAGATCTATTATATAAACACACCTGTTTATTTCAGCTTCCCTCTGAAACTGTACCAAAGTGACAATGAAGAAAGAAAAAAGGCACAAATCTGTGCAGACAAAGAAAATGAGAAATTAGGTTTAGGAGGAAATAGGAATCAATAGTTTGGAAAACTGGAAAATTGATGGAAAAGTGGCCATTGACTTGGAAACCCGATAAAGCTGGAGCCTGAGCCTGTCGTGAGGACAGCTAAGACAGTGACTCATTTCACCTGAAAATCTTGCCTTGAGAATTAGAGGCAACAAGTAACTTAGAGTCAGGAGTGTTGGGTGAGCATGGTGAAAAGAAAATTTGTTTACAATTTCTCTAAGGAACAGTTTGACCCCCAGATCCCTTTCCCCAGCCAGGCAACAACCCTCCCCCAATCCAAGAAGATGTGAGGGCCATTCTCTGAAATCCTCATCCAGAGTGACCCTATATTCTGGAAGACCAGTCTACAAGGCAAGGATGTGTGTCCTTATTAAGATGGGCCATTCCTTGAAATTATGCTGAACACTGAAACTCTAGCTCCCTTTTGCTTAATGACCAAAATGAAAGTGGTTGCCTTAAAGAGGCAGGCACTGGGAATGGAAATAATTAGGGTACCAAGCACTCATTGAATGTCCTCTGTCTGCCACATCCTGCCCTATGCTTAGCCTTCAAGAGGAAGTCAACAATTCCTGCTCCTGCACAGTTTGCTGTCTAGTTCACATTGCATAGCTCACTGACCTGCTTGCTGATCAACTTCATATGTAAGCATTACGGGGCACCGGGTATGAGGAAGTCACATACAGATGGTAGGGATTTGGAAAGAAACAACCTCAAAGACAGTGATTGATTGAGGAATACTTCTGGCTGTGTTTAAGAGAAAATAGAAGTGCAGGAGCAAATGGAGACATAAACAAAATAGGCTAAAAGTAAATAATACAGACATGGAAGCAATAAGAAAAAACTGGGGATATGTTGAAGGGTCATGTGAAAGATAAGATAAGAAAGAGGACTTGAGAAGAGATGAGATACTCAGACTTAGAAAGAGAGATCCTTGAGCAAGACAATCTCCAAATGGGGGTCGTGTTTGAGGCCACTGATTCTAGAAGCTGAAGATGATTAAAACAGGCATGAAGAGTAGACAGTTCTACCTGGTGAAAAGACCAGGCACGTGGCTGACTTAGCAACAAAGACCAGGTGTCCAGGATCTGGATTAGAGCTGAGTTGGGGAAACTGAGAGAAAGAAAAAATTTATGGCTAGCGGACAATAGGCGGGTTTTGGCTGCTAACAATTCATCTCTTTGTGCTCACTCTTTTCTGTGGGTTTTTGATCTCCCCTTAGAAGGAACCACGTAATAAATGTGGCTTCAGTAAGTCAGTGTCCATCNGGCTGCCGTCTGTGGGGTCGCACAGAGTCGGACACGACTGAAGCGACTTAGCAGCAGCAGCAGCAAGTGGTTTTGATGGAAGTAGTGCAACAGCCGCTCTTGGAGAGTAACGGAACACTCAGGTGAAATTAACGGTTTCACCGACAAAAGGCACCCAAGAGAAACAACTGGAGAGTAATTTTGAAGCCTTATCTGAGCAAAGGAAAAATTTGACTTTTAGACAAAATCAGAATTAAAATATCTAAAGGAGTGTCGTCCCCTACCAAGCAGTCCCCTTGGAGGTTAGGTGCTTATCCTGAGCAGGCAGCTGCTGCTCAAAATATTTTGACACTGATTTCTAAAAAATTGCCTTTGGAGGTGGATTATGAACCACATCAGAAAGCCAATCTCATTATTTCCCAGCACAGTTTGCATTTGACAAAAAACAACATTCCCCAGAAGGATGATGCATATTACTTAGCTGATTTAGTTCCTATGTTTCCCAAGTCAAATATGTAATAAAAGAAGATCTATTATATAAACACACCTGTTTATTTCAGCTTCCCTCTGAAACTGTACCAAAGTGACAATGAAGAAAGAAAAAAGGCACAAATCTGTGCAGACAAAGAAAATGAGAAATTAGGTTTAGGAGGAAATAGGAATCAATAGTTTGGAAAACTGGAAAATTGATGGAAAAGTGGCCATTGACTTGGAAACCCGATAAAGCTGGAGCCTGAGCCTGTCGTGAGGACAGCTAAGACAGTGACTCATTTCACCTGAAAATCTTGCCTTGAGAATTAGAGGCAACAAGTAACTTAGAGTCAGGAGTGTTGGGTGAGCATGGTGAAAAGAAAATTTGTTTACAATTTCTCTAAGGAACAGTTTGACCCCCAGATCCCTTTCCCCAGCCAGGCAACAACCCTCCCCCAATCCAAGAAGATGTGAGGGCCATTCTCTGAAATCCTCATCCAGAGTGACCCTATATTCTGGAAGACCAGTCTACAAGGCAAGGATGTGTGTCCTTATTAAGATGGGCCATTCCTTGAAATTATGCTGAACACTGAAACTCTAGCTCCCTTTTGCTTAATGACCAAAATGAAAGTGGTTGCCTTAAAGAGGCAGGCACTGGGAATGGAAATAATTAGGGTACCAAGCACTCATTGAATGTCCTCTGTCTGCCACATCCTGCCCTATGCTTAGCCTTCAAGAGGAAGTCAACAATTCCTGCTCCTGCACAGTTTGCTGTCTAGTTCACATTGCATAGCTCACTGACCTGCTTGCTGATCAACTTCATATGTAAGCATTACGGGGCACCGGGTATGAGGAAGTCACATACAGATGGTAGGGATTTGGAAAGAAACAACCTCAAAGACAGTGATTGATTGAGGAATACTTCTGGCTGTGTTTAAGAGAAAATAGAAGTGCAGGAGCAAATGGAGACATAAACAAAATAGGCTAAAAGTAAATAATACAGACATGGAAGCAATAAGAAAAAACTGGGGATATGTTGAAGGGTCATGTGAAAGATAAGATAAGAAAGAGGACTTGAGAAGAGATGAGATACTCAGACTTAGAAAGAGAGATCCTTGAGCAAGACAATCTCCAAATGGGGGTCGTGTTTGAGGCCACTGATTCTAGAAGCTGAAGATGATTAAAACAGGCATGAAGAGTAGACAGTTCTACCTGGTGAAAAGACCAGGCACGTGGCTGACTTAGCAACAAAGACCAGGTGTCCAGGATCTGGATTAGAGCTGAGTTGGGGAAACTGAGAGAAAGAAAAAATTTATGGCTAGCGGACAATAGGCGGGTTTTGGCTGCTAACAATTCATCTCTTTGTGCTCACTCTTTTCTGTGGGTTTTTGATCTCCCCTTAGAAGGAACCACGTAATAAATGTGGCTTCAGTAAGTCAGTGTCCATCTCTCTGTCTCCCGTGGTAGAATCATAAGGGGCCAGGTTCTCCCTTTTACTGCTGGATGGTAGGAGTGGGAGGGCAGGATGGGGCATGAGACTTGAGTTTGANTCCCCTTAGAAGGAACCACGTAATAAATGTGGCTTCAGTAAGTCAGTGTCCATCTCTCTGTCTCCCGTGGTAGAATCATAAGGGGCCAGGTTCTCCCTTTTACTGCTGGATGGTAGGAGTGGGAGGGCAGGATGGGGCATGAGACTTGAGTTTGACAAATGTGACCTTATCTCCTGGGACTCTGAATCTTGAATGGAGAGTGGGCTGAAGCCAAGAGCATTGCAGTGGGGTGAAGGAGAAGAGATCTGACCCTCTTTCTGCTGGGGCTCCCAGCCCCCTAGCCTCTTGCTTTCTCTATAAACCATCTATCAGTTCTTGGAGCCATTGATATTCTTTCAACTAATTCCCACTTTGAAATATTATTTTCCAGATTATTTTCTGCTTGCAGCCCAGATTCCTGACTGACACACTGGAAGACACCAGAAAGGAAGAACTGGTTGGATTAGGTAACTGGAGAGGAAGCAGCAAGGACAGCTTCTAGAGAAAGTATGAATTAGATGATTACTGCCATTAGCAGAGATGAGAAAAATAAGGATGTAGGATTTGTTTGGGGAAGATAATGTCTTGGTATGTTTGAGGCCTGAGTTCAATGCACTTTGAGCAGATGGAAAAATGACTGCAGGGTAACAAGACACAGAGCTAAACAGAGACACTTGGAAGCTATGTGCACACGTAACAGTATTCACAAGAATAGATGTAATCCTGTAAAGAGAATTGTCAGGGAGGAAGAGTACAGTTTGAAGTTATAAGTCTTCCTGCTGCTGCTGCTGCTGCTGCTGCTAAGTCGCGTCAGTCGTGTCCGACTCTGTGCAACCCCATAGACGGAAGCCCACCAGGCTCTCCCATCCCCGGGATTCTCCAGGCAAGAACACTGGAGTGGGTTGCCATTTCCTTCTCCAATGCATGAAAGTGAAACGTGAAAGGGAAGTTGCTCAGTCGTGTCCAATCCTTAGCGACCCATGGAGCCTACCAGGCTCCTCCATCCATGAGATTTTCCAGGCAAGAGTACTGGAGTGGGGTGCCATTGCCTTCTCCCATAAGCCTTCCTAGAGAGATGCAACTCATAGAAAATGTATTTAGATTAGGGAGGAAAAACAACTCACAGAGCACTGAATATGTAGATGCTTATCTTGTTTTATGCTTTGTTTCAAAACTTCCTAAAGATCTCAGTGGGCTTCCCTGGTGGCTCAGCATGAAGAATCCAGCTGCCAATGCAGGAGACAGGATTCCATCCCTGGGTTGGGAAGATCCCCTGGAGGAGGAAATGGCAACCCTCTCCAGTATTCTTGCCTGAGAAATCCCATGGAGAGAGGGGCTTGGCGGACTGCGGTCCATGGGGCACAAAGAGTTGGACCTGGCTTAGAGACTAAACCCCAACAACAACAAATCTCAATATCCTAGGTAATACCGTATCTCCTGATGTAAAGAAAGTAGCTGATTATGGATGCAAGTGCCAGAATATGTTGACTTTAATTCACTTAAACAGCACAGGTTTTCTAAGGTTTTATTCCCTTAGAAACAAGAAATCTGTAGATAGGACGGTATCCAGAAGTGACAAGTCACGGCTTCAGCTCTGCTTGGATCCATTGGACCTGTCTTCTTCTTTGTGTTGGACCTAACATCCAGCGGGCTCCCTTTCAGAGTGACAGAAATACCATGTTAGTTCCAGATATAACAATAGTAAAAGAAAAAAAAAGTTCTTTCCCCATTCTGTCTCTTGAAAGTGAAGATGCATTTCTCAGCATCTCCTACTGAGTTTTCCCTCATCACATTGGTCAGAACTGTGTCACATTCCTTCCCCTGCACCATGATCGACTCAAGCCGTTCAGGAGTCACCCAGTGGGGCTGGGGCCAGCCTGCCTTCAACACACGGTTAGGCAAAGGAGGAGTCATGTAGCCCCTTGAACAAAACAGCAGTGGATACAATGAGATAGTCTAGTAGGAGTGGGTAACACAAAGCAGCTATGAAGAATAGTGTCACAGAATCAACATCGTCTGCTCCATAGTGTGGGGCTAGTGCTGTATGTTGCAATCCAGTTATTCACGGAGCTTGATGTTTGAATTGGATCTAACTTTGGGATACACTCTGCATTTTTATAGGATTTTACAAGATCCATCGTTACATAACTTTAATTTGAACAGTTTCTACGAAGCCATGGTTTTTCAGCCACTGCTTGACTCATCTATAATTTTCTTTTCTTCTATCTCTAGCCTTGCCCCCTAAAGCTTTTCAAAAATCACATGGAGCGAAACCCTTCTGAATTCCCATTTTGTCCACCACAATTCCACCAAAGCCAGGGATCTGTAGGTATAGAAGGACAGATGGAATTGACAATGGGTGCCTGGATCAAGAGTCTAAGAAATTGTCAGTGGTCTTCATCCCAAACCCAACTGAAGTATTTAGCTATTTTCCTGCTGCATCCTTTTAGGCTCCTTTGAGCTTATAAATGTTAAAGACTACCATCAAGGACAGTAAACGGATTTAGGCATAAAACTTCCTGTCAAGGGTGATTTATATCCAATAAAAGGATAGCAGGATAGTGAAGCCTGCTTCGCTAAGTTTATGATAAGACAGTGAAAGAGTACCATCAAAATAAAAAGGCTTTCAATCTGTCGTTGGCTGTGTGGGTGTCTCCCTTCTTAAACAGCAGCATGCTAGAATCATATTGTTTGCTTTTATCAGCTCCATGCACTGTCGAGGAAAAGTTCTACTGCACTGCTAATTGAACTTGTGCAGATTTATAAGCTCAAGGCCTGTGCACGAGGGAGATTATTAGGACTTAAAAGATAATAGCTCCAGCAAGAAAATTAAAACTGCTTTCACCACTTAGATTTCAATTGCACATAACTTCTACCCTCCATACAAACCTCGATGGACTGAGAATTTGTTTGAAAGATCTTTCCTAAAACCTGTGAAGGAGTGATGAAATCCCAGAGAACTCAGCTGCCATTTTGCCTTGTGTACAGCCCAACACTACAAAGGACATACCCATGTAAGTCTGAAAGTGAGGTTTCAATCCAATTGCTTCCTAGGTGAATGACGTGACACTTCTAGATGATCGCTGGTGGGAGACACTTCTCCATGGGTCTTTCTCACATCTACACATCATGAAAGCAGAGGCACTCTCTGCTTTTGCTCCAGACTATCTTTCCACATACAGCAGATGGTGACTGCAGCCGTGGAATTAAAAGATACTTGCTGCTTGGAAGAAAAGCCATGACAAACCCAGTCAGCATATTAAAAAGCAGAGATATCACTTTGCCAACTACAGTCCATATAGTCAAAGCTATGGTTTTTCCAGTAGTCGTGTCTGGATGTGAGAGTTGGACCATCAAAAAGACTGAGCACTGAAGAACTGATGCTTTTGAAGTGTGGTTTTGGAGAAGACTCTTGAGAGCCCCTTGGACACCAAAGAAATCAAACCACTTAATCCTAGAGGAAATTAAACCTGAATATTCATTGGAAGGGCTGATGCTGACGCTGAAGCTCCAATACTTTGGCCACCTGATATGAAGAACCGACTCGTTGGAAAAGAATGTGATACTGGGGAAGATGGAGAGCAGGAGAAGGGGGTGACAGAGGACAAGATGGTTGGATGACATCATCGCCTCAATGGACATGAGTTTGAGCAAACTCAGGGAGATAGTGGAGAACAGTGAAGCCTGATGTGCTGCCAGTCCATGGGGTCGAAAAGTGTCAGACATGACTTACCAACTGAATGACAACAATAGAGGAAACAGCCTTGGAAGAAAGAGATGGGGTCTCCCTCAAAAGCAAGGGCAGTTTGCAACTCAGGATTCTTCTCCTGTAATACCCACTGGGGCCGCATGCCATCTTCATATTGCCTTGTGCTAATTGGAGCAGATGCTGATACTCTAGCTGTTGCTTTTGCCATAGATAATACAACTCTTTGCCTCTGATCCGGGGACCTTTGTCTTCTGCTAGTTTCCAGGAAAAGGCTAACTTCTCAGCTTACAGATAAGGACTATCTCAGACCCTTCACAGATTGTGAAAATCACCAGTAATGTGGACTTAGAAAAGCCATTTTTCTAACGTTTTAAATCAGAAGGAGACTAGCACCTCCCTTAAACCATAATATGTCACTATTCCTTACATTTTCATACCCTAAATTTTCATATCTTCTCTTTGGCCAAAACCAAAGAGAAGCCAGGATAATGATAGTTGTTAGGGAGGAAACTTCTTTTCTTGAATCTCTGGGGGAAATTCTTAGCCTTTTGACAATAAAAAGAAAAAAGAAATGGATCTAATAGACAGATGACCAATTAATGTCCCTCCCGGTTCTTCAACTCACAAATTTACATAGATGTTAAGAAACATGGGATTTCTCTGGTGGTCCAATGAATGGAACTCCATGCTCCCAATGCAGGGGCCTGGGTTCAATCCCTGTTCAGGGAACTAAGATCCCACATGGCAAAACTACTGAGCCTGCGAGCTCTGGAACCCATGCACAGCAAGTGGAGAAACCCACATGCTTCAACGAAGAACAAATAGAGGAAACATCCCCTCTTCTACCATCCTCAACCCTAGATTATACGTAAGGAAAAATAGTGCCCTTAATCAAGCTTTCACCCATTCGTGTCTTCAGAGATCACAGTTTGGCTCCTTTTAGACCATTAAGGGGAAAAATAAGTTGAACAGCATCTCTTTAAAATGGACAGAGATGGGATTTATATACAAGGAGAGGCAGGTTGATAGAGCCCAAGATAAGAAATACCGAGGTTACCTGAAGTTCCTTTGGACATCATGCCAAGATTTAAAAATAATGGGGATGCACGTATGCAAGCAAATCCTGAATGGGGATATACATTCTAAAGAGAACAGTATGGTTGAACAAAGCTTTGATGATGGAATTAACTTGAAACAAAGGCCCTTTGAGGAAGATCAGTCTGAAAAGAAATGAAGAATACATAAAACTTTGTTTAATTTATGGAATTTATATGCTGCTGACCAGTAAGTATAAAGTTCCATTCCCTTGGTTCTCACTATCACTCATGTATTACTTGTCAGTAAATGCGATGCACTCAGAACAGAACAGCTCCCGTAATATTTCTGTTCCCACTGCAGCTTTACTACACCCATGAAACTCTGTAATCTTTAAATTCCCTCACTGTTAACATCTGCTGAAACATTATTGGTCCCAGCATAGCCAAGCTGCTCTGAAATTACATTTAGCAGAGTAGTTAATGCTAACAGTATAATTCTCGACGCAACGGTGTTTGAAGAGAGCTTTAGAACAGACACGATGATCGTGCTTCCTTTAGGTTTTATTTCTTTCGTATCTGTTTTGTATCAGAATCTTATGTGCTTGGAGCACACCATTTGAAAAACAGCATGTTGTATATATATATATATATATATATATATATATATTTCAGTAAACACCCTATTACATTCTAATTTTTTTAAATTCCATAGCCTAAACTCACTTTTTCTAGTTTTTTTTTTTTTTTTTTTTTAACAAAATGAAATTCCTTTGTAAGGTATGATGATAACCATTTAGCGGTTTGAGGAGGGAAATTAATCAAGCTTCTGTAAAATGAAGATATTTTATCACCCCATTAAGGTGTTTTGAATGTTTAAATCTAAATGACCCTACACATAACCAAAATAAACAAGTTGCTTATGGTGCTTCTTAATGAGGATACATTCATTCTATAATCATAAAGTTGTTAACATTTTTTAAAAACTTTGCTTTGAAAAACTACCTTTGTTGTAACTCCAAGATTGTAACATGACATTAACATTACTTACTTTAAAATTAATATATCCATGTATTTATATTAATATACTTTATGTTAGTAAAATTACTTACATTTAGTATGGATAGAACATGATGCTTAAATGTGTTTAAACTGTAAGCATTTAACTGGTCTAGTAAGAGCTGTAATGCATGGCTTGGTAAATATGCAAGATTTCTCTTCCCTCAAGAATATCCTTCCTCAAATTAAAACACAAATTTTTTCATGTAATTTCACCATTGAGTTAAAATACATATTAATAATTTAATATCAAATAAAGTCAAATGAATTTATTAAGTTCTAATCTTTTGGAGGGCAGGAAAAATGTATTACTAACCAAGTATAGACAGCAACATTTTTTAATTGGAGTATAATTGATTTATAGTGTTGTGTTAGTTTCTGTTGTACAGTGAAATAAATCAGCTATGTGCGTGTGAGATTAGTAGATCAGTCATGTCTGACTCTGTGACTCTATGGACTGTAGACCACAAGGCTCCTCCATCCATGGGGATTCTCCAGGCAAGAATATTGAAATGGGTTGACTTGCCCTTCTCCAGGGGATCTTCCCAACCCAGGGATCAAACCCAGGTCTCCCACATTGCAGGCAGATTCTTTACTGTTTGAGCCACCAAGGAAGCCCAAGAATACTGGAGTGGGTAGCCTATCTTTCTCCAGGAGAACTTCTCAACCCAGGAATTGAACCGGGGTCTCCTGAAATGCAGGCAGATTCTTTACCAGCTGAGCTATCAGGGAAGCCCAATTCGGCTGTATGTACACATATATCCCCTCCCTCTTGGATCTCGCTTTCACCCCCACCATCCCACTCACAGAGGTCATCACAGAGCACCAAGCTGAGCTTCTTGTGCAACATTCTTAAGAACACACTTTCTTTCTTCATATATTCAGAATTTTAACTCTCGGCAATATTTTAATACAAGCTAAACTTCTGAATATATGGAGGAAGAAAGTCTGTGTTCAAGAATTTTAACACTGTAACTTTAGTAAGCTTTTACATAACTTTCTTCAGAATGAACAAGATGTTTGCCAAAGTTCATTGCCATAAAATATAGTATAATCAAAGATAATAATTCCTTACCATTTATTACTATATGCCATCTTTTGAATATTTCTATATTTGTGTCATATGTAATAGCCTGTTGGGATCAGAGGCCAGATTATATTTTTATAATTCTGTTTCTGCAGGGTCTATGCCAGGATATAAGCAAGATTAAGTTCTTTCTAATAAACAGGTGTTGGATTTACTCCCCTGCCCCATACCCTCATCCCAGGAGCCCTCATCCTCTCTGGATTTCTTATTCCCCAAGAGCAATTATAGACATTGTTCAGAAACCTTCTTTACAGAAATTCTTTCCTTTACACCAGTGCCCTCTACTTGCTGGCCAGACTCTGTCTGGGTCCCATAATCCCTCTTTACTCAGTCTCACTTTGAGAAGATGTCTGGATCTCTGCTACATTTCTGCCTGTCATCCAGACCTGTGGCTTGCATGGGATCTGAGAAAGTATCCTATCTTCAAGAAGAAAACACCTTCCAAGCTCCTGCTTGTAGGTACTAAACTCTCGGCATCGCTACTTGCCCAACTGCGCTCTGTAACCAGGTTCTAGATCCCTGATTCTCCTCTGAACAATGACTTCCCTGCCTGGGCCCCAAATCTTCCTGTGCCAGTTTTTATTCAATCACTCTGTTTCTTATTTCTTACTTCTGACTCCCAACATCTAAACTTCTCTCCCTACATCCACTCTTCAAAGTAGATGGGGTCAAAATACTATTTCTTGTATGCTATTTGGTTGCCTTTTATGGTAGCCACACAGATTTATAATAAAAGCTCTACACAGAAAGAAACCAAAAAAATTCTGAGCTTTTAAAATATATTCACAAAGTAATTTACCAGACAATGCAAAATGTTATATTAACATTGAATGTTTACCTTATTATGCTTATCTCCTAACCTTGTACAAGAATATGCATGTAGGAAATCTTATATTTGAGATCTAAGCAGTACCTGATTAATGAACAGCAGTAAATTATAACTTGCCAGCTGGTTTTTCAACATTCAGCTGTAATAATAATCTGAATTCATATCTGCTTGTTCTCCTCCCTTTTCCTCATTATTACCATAAAACTAGAAGCATATGGGGTGATATTATTAAGGAAGGTAAAATATGTGGATAACAGAAAAAGGAGACAGAAGGTTGTTTAAAACTGTTGTCTTTGTATGTGTGTGTTAAAGAGAGAGAGATTTTTGTGTTTCTTTTTCATTTTCCTCAAGAGTCACCATCCACAATGCATAAAGGGGTCTATCAAGTGACCTAAAGGGACATAGTAGATGATTACCATTGCCTTTAGTTGCCCTCTTTGAAAGCTTTTCCCAGCCTATAGACCTTATGGGTGGGCTTGGGCAACCTCATTTATGCCTTTCTGTGACTTCAGCCTAATTGAACTAGAAGTAGATACATGACCTTGAGGGTAACAGATCTCTAGCTTCAACCGAACCAATAAGATTTTGCTGTTTGCTTTCTCTTTCACTCCCTTCTCTTTGCTTCTCTCCAAGTAAGATACACAGAAACTGGAACAAAAATGTCATTTAGAGTTGAGGTTGCAAGTGAAGCTGCAAAAAATCAGAACGTGGTGGGTTAAGTAAGCAGAAACTAAAGCTTCACAGGAGAAATTTGTCAATGGAAAAAGTAAGCATACAGATAAGCAGAAAGAAGCAGAGAAAATAAACCACACAATGCTAGAGAAAATGATTCTCGATACAAGGCAGAGTTAATAGGATTTTGAAAGATCAAATATGAGGTGTGATGAAAGAAACGGAAGACTTCTAAAAAAATAGTTGACCATTATTTCTTCAATGACCATCTCAATTCAGTTTTTAACAAAATGCTGCCACAAATTCTGTTTGTTAATTTAACAAATAATTATGGAGCACCAACTTTGTATTCAGTAGTCTACCAACCCTTGGGTAGAAATCAGAAAACAAACCGGAGACCCAGTCCTAAAAAACTGCAAGTTGGGACTTCGCTGGTGGGCTAGTGGTTAAGACACCCTACCACTGAAAGGGGCTTGGGTTTGAGCCCTGGTCAGGGAAATAAGATCCCACATGCTGTGCAGTGAAGCCAAAAAATAGAAAGCAAAATGATAACAAAAAAATTGAAATAAACACCAACTGTAAGTCTTACTGGACTTACTGTAATCTATTTCAATACAGTAAGGGAAAGTGTGTTTCACAGAGAAGCCTCTAACCCAACTCTTTCCCACAGGAACACAGGAAGGTGAGAAGGCTACAGTAAACGGAAGGAGATGAAATAACCAGAGAAAGCAACATGGAAGTGCATTTCAGGGAGAAGGAATCATGTGTAGTCTCTTAGGACTTGCAATTTGTTCTGCTTTCTAATGGAATTTAACTGCAATGGTTGGAAAGTAATATAAGCAGCTAAGATGTAGTATGGTATAGACTTTCTCTTTAAGTGCTTAAGGAATTCTGAATAAAGAGATTATTGTGAGGATTCTATGATCTTCACTGGTGAGAAAAGAGCTGAAGGTTGAGCAGAAATTGAGTTGGTGAAGGAAAAGGACAGAGGGGCACCTGTGTTGCTCCATCATCTTTCCCCTGTAAGCTCTGTATGTATATATGTATTTCTTCTCAGGTACATTGTAAGTTCTTTGCAAACAGAAATTGCATGCTTTTCCTGTACATCTTTCTATCATATCTAATGGTTTTCAGGGCACAAGAAAGTTATAAAAATTGTTTCTTCAGTGTTTGATTTTTTTTTGTGCTTTATGAGTCAGAGTTAAGAATGAGAAATNGGGATTGCCCAGGCAAGAATACTGGAGTGGGTTGTCAAGCCCTCCTCCAGGGGGTCTTTGTGACCCAGGGATCGAACCCATGTCCCTTGGGTCTCCTGTATTGGCAGGTGGGTTCTTTACCACCAGTGCCATCTGCATTGCTAAATTCTTTCCATGAGTGAGCTCATATAATCCTCATACCTACCCTACAAAACGCATTCTTATCCCCATTTGTTGGGTGAGGAAACTGACTCCAAGCACCATGCTATTTCCAAAGCATAGGTGGCTCCTGATGGTTTGAAGATGGAGGGAGGTCTAGAGTTCCTCAAAGTGATCTTGTGTCCATGAAGACACTGCTGCAATATCTCCACTGTTGAAGTCTCTCAATTCCACAGTGAATTGAGAAGATGGTTCTCATATTCCAGTTCATGCATGAACCTTCCAAGGAAGATGTCCAGGTTGCAAATAAGCTGAAGCTTTTCTTCTGTTGCATATCAAGTGGGGCTGTTACTGTTTCCATAGAAGAAACCACGATCAGGTGGATTTGACCTTCCTTTGCCTCACTGTTGTGTTGCCAAAGTACCTTTCAGACATACTCCTTTCATCTCCTCCTGGCCCAGACTCATCCCAGTAGCTATCCACATTCCCTAGATGAAGCTAAAGGTATGTTGAAAGTTCAGAAGGGCAATGGGTATCAACCGGTTTTCTTAGAAACACTAGTCTCAGTGTTTGTTTTCAGAATTACAAATTTTTGAGAAATACTAAATAGTCTCTTGCCTCCCCCCCCTTACTCTACTCATTATTCCAAGAAACATGTGCTCATTGAGTATTCTGGGGCATCAGACAGGAAAAAACAAACAAGGAAACAAAAAAAGAGGGAAAACAAAGCACACGCAAAAATTTCTGTCTCACCTCTCTGCCTTTTCCTCTGGTTAAATTTGTTTTAAAAAGAAAAACTTCCCCTAGAAACATCTGCTCATAGATGGAACTATGACATAAATGAAATGAGGAGTTAACTGATTTCCCGATAGATGGACACTCTCCTGCTTCTGAAATCCTGCGTTACTTTATCTTTATTGCTCTTTTGGCTTACAGACTAAAGATACTAAGCTGATGGTGAGAGGCAGATGTATAAACAGATAAAGGTGAGCAATATATCCTATCTTGTTCTTTTTCTCCTGTTTAACTTGTTTTCCCTGATTACAAATGAATATACATCTGTTATAGAAAATTCAAGCTGTACAAGCATAGAATCCATAGGATCTACCCGGGATTATACCAAGGTTTCCCTCACGTGCTCTCTCACATACGGAAATGCTGTTAGAATGGGCAGAGACACTGATGCCTGGGATCTTGTAGATTCTCAGGAAAGGTGATTTGAATGGGTGAATGAGTTTTGTTTTATGAAATTTGCTCACTCCACTGTGAGTCTTGCTCAAGTAGATGCACACATCTCTGCTTCTCCATACCTAACATAGTGCCTGGGGCATCGTGCATGCTTAGTCACTCAGTCATGTTCAACTTTTCGACACCATGGTCTGCAGCCCACCAGGTCCTCTGTCCATGGGATTCTCCAGGCAAGAATACTGGAGTGGGTTGCCGTTTCCTGATCCAGGAAACTCGAACTGCATCTCTTACATCTCCTGCATTGGCAGGTGAATTCTTCACTGCTGAGCCACCAAGGAAGACCCTAGTGCACAGGAGACACTAAAAAGAAAAACAGTTTTGCTGCAATCTTTTGCCCTATGGGAGTGCTTCTGAGCCTCCTGTGAAGGAAGGTCTCTGCAGTTAGAGCCGGATACACCGTCTGTCATGTGGTTGCCATGTAAGTTTGTTAAAAACTTCGTTTCTGTATCTATGAAATAAGGCCAACACTACCTGTCCTATATAGGTTCCTTTATGCTCACATGAGGAAATATTTGTAAATGTGCTTTGTAAACACCAAGGGGTTACTCAAGTTAGCTATTTTATGATTATAGGGAAAAAATGTTCTGTTGTTAAAATGAGCTAAGTTTATTCAAATAAACAAGCATTAACTGAGTTTTAGTGCCAAAGAGAGAAATGGATACAGAGGCAGTGATCAGCTGATGTGATCAATGGTGAGGGTGAAGATTAGGGTGGGCAGAGTGAAACCACAGAGGAGGAAGACTTTCTGATGATATTGAGGCTGCACATGAAACAGGTGCTATCACAGGTATGAAAGAGGAGGGAGAAATATTCTAGGCAAAGAGAAGAGTTTGCATGATACAGGATGCTCGGGGCTGGTGCACTGGGATGACCCAGAGGGATGGTATAGGGAGGGAGGTGGNCTGACTCAATGAGATGTGTATAAGAGACAGATCTCATGTTGCTCATTTACCCCCAAAGCAATTTGCTGTGACCATTTTTAGAAGTATGTTGGTAGAGTAAGCGGATACAAATAGTTTTAATTACTCACTAGGTTCATGGGTAAATTTTTTGATGGATCTTTTTTTAGCAGACACTAGAAGTAAGTTTACTTATGATGCAGCTTGGCTATCAGGTACTGGGCTGTACTGAGACTATCTCAAAGTATTGCTACTTGTAATCCATTCACAGTTTATGATAGCGTCAAACACGTAGTAATGACAGGTGTGTGTGCATGTGAGCTTAGTCGTGTTCAACTCTTTGTGACCCCATGGACTGTAGCCCGCCAGGTATGTCTGTCCAAGGGATTTCCCAGGTAAGGATGCTGGAGTGGGTTGCCATTTCCTTCTCCAGGGGATCTTCCCAACCCAGGAACTGAACCTGCAGACCCACATCTGCTGCATTCCAAGCAGATTCTTTACCACTGAACAACCAGGGAAGCCCATATTAGGGTGTGATAGTGACTTGTTATTATCAGTAAAAGATAATATGTTGGCAAAACTATGGAGACAGTGAAAAGATCAGTGTATGCCAGAGGTTTGGGTGAAGGGAAGAATGAATGGTGGCAGTAGAAGGTTCTGAATATGTATATGATACCACAGTGGTGAATATGTCATTTTACTTTTGTCAAAACTCAGAGAACATATAGCATGGAGAGTGAACCCTAGTGAAAGCCATGTGCTTTGATTGGCACTAATATTTTGATGGTGCACACGAGGTGTGGATGGTAGGGGAGGTTGTGGCCAGTGTTGGGGAAAAGTGGTAGGAACTCATTATTTTTAACTCAGTTTTGCTATGAACCTAAAACTGTTCTAAAAAAATAGTCTATTAGTTGTTGTTGTTGTTTTTTTAAGGATTCCCCCTCTGTCCCCCTCTCTGACTCAGGGACTTCCCTGGCAGTCCAGTGACCAAGGCTCGACACTCCCAATGCAAGGGGTCCTGGGTTCAATCCCTGGTTGGGGTATTAGATTGAACACCCCGCATGTAAAGATCCCACATACCACAACTAAAGAATTGAAGATTCCACGTGCCAAAACTAAAGACCTGTGGCAACTAAAAAAAAAAAAAATCTCAAAAAACTAATATGAACAGAATATTTACTATTTTACAGACTCTAAGTGCTCTGTAGATCTGGTGATTTATTTAACCCTATATCAACCTGATGAGGAAATAAAGCACAGAGTGGTTGAATAACCTCACACAGCTAATAAGCAGTAAATAATAAAGCCTGAATTAAAAGTACTATACTAAGTGGTTTACGAATTAAAGACATGTCCAGTGAACAAGGCAGAAAAATATTAAATCACAGAAGCAACGGTGATTTTAGGAATAACTGAGGTACCGCCAGAGTAATATCCAAGCATTCAGAAATCTGATAATTCTCCATAATCCAGCCTAAGTCAAAAAAAACTATTGGACTATTTCTAAATCATATATCTAAAATTAGTGGATTCAAATTCCCTCTCTTGGGGGGTGATCATATGACAAGTGTAATGAATTTTGAAAACCACTTCTCAAAACAATACTATTGTCTGGGTATTCTTATGGCCATTTTACCAATGAGGAAATTGAGGCTATGGGAGAGTCCACAATTCACCTTGGCTAAACTCCTTTGTGGATCGAGACAAGGTATAAGTAAAATAGGTAATCAGTTCCCTGAAGATTACCAGGTTAGCCTCTGGGAGGAGGGGATGGCTGTGCTTTGTAACCAGAGTTCTTTTAGGAACTTCTCTTTCATTCCCTCATTACCACCAGCTCCAAGCACAGTTAACTCAGTTAACTGTGAGCTATGTAGTAAACTGAAGTCCCACAGGGATATGCCTCCCCCAGATCACACTGACTCCAGTATAAAATAACAGGAATTGAAGAAATTATTCTCAATTCAACACAGCAGTCCCAAAGGCATTTGTTGTATATCAGACTCCACAGAAGTTTGAAGACATGGAGGGAGGGATTAACCCAGCAAAACAAACAACTAGAACTTGAAAATTACAAGTCCTTACTATGAATAGTTTCTTAGTGATGCTTGCAATTCTTGGCATTCTCCCTTATCTTCTCATTCTCTCCATCCTTTCTCAGACCCTGTCTATTTTTTAATCACCCTATTTGTTGCTTACAAAAGTGATTTAGCTCTTTTCAGCTCCTATCCCCAATTCTACTCAGCATTTCACAGAAAAGGTGTTGGCTGAAGCTTTGAAAATGTTTACCTTCTCTTTAACTCAGGTTTAAAATTTGCCTTCTTGGTTTCTCTCTGGTGGTGGTTCTTCTCTCTCCAGTTACATATACATTTAAATGTTTTACCAATAATAGAGAAGAACAGCCTAATGACTGTGTTCTACTTGTTATACTCCAGTTGTGTGTTTTAAGTTGAGAGAAGTATTTTCTAGTAAATATTTGGAGGGAAAAGAATTAAAATAAACTGGAAACTTAAAGAACCATTCTACGTGTATTAGAAGTCACTCTGAGGTGTGTTTTAGGGGTCCATTAATATCTGCAGCACCACAGTCTCACCACCACTTGGGGTGCTGGAGAAGCCTCTTGAGAGTCCTTGGACTGCAAGATCAAACCAGGCCATCCTAAAGGAAATCAACCCTGAATATTCATTGGAAGGACTGATGCTGAAGCTGAAACTCCAATACTTTGGCCACCTGATGCAAAGACCTGACTCATTAGAAAAGACCCTGATGCTGGGAAAGACTGAAGGCAAAAGGTGAAGAGGGCAGCAGAAGATGACATGGTTAGATAGCACCACTGACTCAATGGACTTGAATTTGAGCAAACTCCAGGAGATAGTGAACAGGGAAGCCTGGCATGCTGTAGTCCATGGGGTCACAAAGAGTCGGACGCAACTTAGCAACTAAACAGCAACAACTACAGCAAGTGGCTATATACATCAAGTTTTCATTCCAAGACAAAAGTTAGTAGAGAATCAAAATATGCCCTGTTGGATCCTTACACTGATGTGTGCGATGACATGTAAATTAAGTCAGAAGCCAAAGTTTGCAAAACATTGCAGTTTGTTGATTACATATGTCAAATTCCATTGTGAAAATCCATTTTGTCATATATAGTAACAAAAATTGGCTCAGACTTAAAATAGTCTGATAGCACCTATCATATAATGCCTTCCTAATAAGTAGTAAATAACCCAGTTGAACATAAAGCCTGTGAAAGAAAGTTGCCTCTCTTGGTTTTGAAGAGACTATTTTAAAATATTTGACTCGATCTTTCCCAAGTGGGCTAAAAATTCACACAAAAAAGAAAAGAAAAGTAATTTTATTTATTTTTTTTCTTTTGTATTTATTTTAATTGGAGGCTAATTACTTTACAATATTGTGGTGGGTTTTGCCATACATTGATATGCATCAGCCATAGGTATAAGAAAAAAAACTTTTAATTGATGGCATCTGACTGGTTTCATTAAAAATCAACATATTTGTCTTTAAAAATTCTTATAATTTTTTTCTGGGTTAATAGCTTCTTTAAAATGTATTTTTAATTGGTGGATAATTGCTTTACAGTGTTGTGTTGGTTTCTGCCATACATCAACATGAGTCAGCCATAGGTATACATATGTCCCCTTCGTTTCGAACCTCCCTCCCACCTCCACCACATCCCACCCCTCTAGATTGTCACAAAGCACCAGGCTGAGCTCCCTGCACTATACAGCAACTTCCCATTAGCTATCTAT
Source organism: Neotragus pygmaeus (assembly GCA_006410875.1). Lineage (NCBI taxonomy): Eukaryota > Metazoa > Chordata > Mammalia > Artiodactyla > Bovidae > Neotragus > Neotragus pygmaeus. The sequence continues at coordinate 1,240,653 of SJYV01035481.1, forward strand.
TTTACAAATGGCTATACATCATGCAGTGCTACTCTCTCAATTCGTGATTCTTATCATTAATTCTATAACTGCTTTGTTAGCAATCAGGATGGGAATGTGAATATAAAATATGAATTTAAAATAAGAAAATGTCTCAGAATTTTTTTACATTTTAACCTGTGTTGGTATATTGTAGCAGTACACAAAAAGTACTCAGTAAACATTTGTCAAATGAATAAATGATTAGATGAAAGACTATGAGAATTAAATGTCTTGTTAGTCACAAGTACCCATAAAATTTCCCCTTAGGCATTTATTCTTCACCCCCTCTGTATAAGTGTTATGTCCAGATGAGAATAGAATCATATGTGGGACCTGGTCTCTCTCCTCAAGGACCTTAGACTCTCATTTGTAGGAAAAATGTAAAGATTTTATGTTTTTTGTATTTCCTTAAGTAAGTACAGGGAGTCCACTAGATACAAAACTTCAAGTTGCAACTTTCAAAGAGGCAAGCATGCATTCACGTGTCTAATCATGTAACTTAGTCCACATGTCTGATGTACATTGTTATGTGCATGCACCCTCTAGAACAGTTGCGCTTTTGTGTACTTTGCTATAAGTACAGTATAGAGTACACTAGGATAGCATCTTTATTTCAAGCAGGATGTCTGAAAGCAAGCAAAAAAGCAGCAGTGATGTAGCTGCGAAGAAGCCCCAGCTGTTTTGCTATACTATGTATTCTTCAAGGTACTGTACCGTCAGATTAAAAATGTTTTCTTCATTTTTGTGTTTGTTTTTTATACATTGTCTGTGTGAAAGTATTATAAACCTACTTCTGTACTTAGTCACTCAGTCATGTCCGACTCTTTAAGACCACTGTAGCCCACCAGACTCCTCTGTCCATGGGATTCTCCAGGCAAGAATACTGGGGTGGGTTGTCATGCCCTTCTCCAGGGGATCTTCCCAACCCAGGGATCGAACCCAGGTCTTCCACACTGCAGGCAGATTCTCTACTGTCTGAGCCACCAGGGAAGCCCAAACCTACTACAGTACAGTACTATATAGATCGTTGTGTTAGTTGGGTACCTAGGCTAACATTTTTGGACTTAAGAACAAATTGGATTTATGAACATACTCTCAGAAAATAACTCATTCGTATGTAAGAGACTTGCTGTAATCTGCAGAAAGCAATTCCCTGAAGTACGTTAATAGTGATTACCCTTTGTATGGGTTCACTTTATCAATCTGGAAAAACAATGATCATAGATATCTATCTTTCTATAAAAGGTAAGCTCCATATGTGTTTCAACTGCCAGATGAATTTTGCAATGATAGAAATAGGATGACTCAGACCACACTGCCATTGGTCTGCTCAGACCTGAATGTTAGCATTCTTCAGAGTCCATCCTTAAGAGATTGTCTGTCCTTCTGAGAAATCTCCTTTGATCCCAGGGGTTCCACTAGTCCCTGTTTGCTCATGATCCTCAAATCGCCATTTTCCAATACAAACTTCTCAGTGGAGCTCCAGGCCCAAACACCTCCTAGATGGCTCCACTTGGCTAGCATACAGGTATGTCCACTTAAAAACAAGTTCAGTTTAAGATATTGGGTTCACAAGGAATGAGGAAAGAGGAGTGACTGCTAAAGGGTAAATGCTTTCTTTGGTGGGTGATGAAAATATTCTAGAATTAGTGGTGATGGTTTGTACAACTTTGTGACTATCAATAGTCTCTGAACTGCAATTTTAAAAAAATAGATTTTATGGTATATGAAATATCTTGATCACAAAAAGGAAAAATATAACCCAATTTACTTCTATGTAAAAATTTTCTGTTATGTTCTTGAAAGGAGCAATTATTTTCCCTAGCTGTGAAAGCAGTAGCTACATAGCAACATGGATTTGAGCAGATCTTAACTACTGCTGCTGCTGCTGCTAAGTCACTTCAGTCATGTCCAACTCTGTGGGCCCCCATAGACAGCAGCCTACCAGGCTCCACCGTCCCTGGGATTCTCCAGGCAAGAACACTGGAGGGGTTGCCATTGCCTTCTCCAGTGCGTGAAAGTGAAGTCGCTCAGTCGAGTCCGACCCTGAGCGACTGCATGGACTGCAGCCTTCCAGGCTCCTCCATCCATGGTGTTTTCCAGGCAGGAGTACTGGAGTGGGGTGCCATTGCCTTCTCTGCTTAACTACTGAAGGGAGACTAAAGATCATTTACCAACTAGACTGAGATTTCAATGCAAATGAAATATTCTATTCATTTTTCTGTTTCTTTTTTTCAAGTGGGTATTCAAAATAAGCATCTTCTGAATGAAAGACTATAAGACTAAGAATTCTGCCCATACATGGGAATGATATAATGCACTATTAACAGCACATGCTGAAATCTCAGGCTTTACAACTGATGGATCAGTGGTAAAGAATCTGCCTGCCAATGTAAGAGAGTCAGGAGATGTGGGTTTGATGCTTGAGTCATGAAGATCCCTGCTGGAGGAAGGCATGTCTACCCCACTCCAGTATTCTTGTCTGGAGAATTCCATGAATAGAGGAGCCTAGCTGGCTACAGTCCATGGGGTCGCACAGAGTTGGACATGACTGCACAGGGGCATGCATGTACACTGAAATCTTAGGGTTGTTGCAGTGAAAGGGGGAAAAGAGGAATGAGTTTTTCTCTTTCCCTGTCTTGAGAACAAAGAAGATAAAGAGAACTGAGCAGGCCTGAACATTCCTAGTTTTGGGGGTTTTTTTTGTACTTTAACAGCTCCTAACTCTGTATGTCTGTAACTAAGTTTGCTTTTCTGCCCAATAACCATGCAGGAGCTACAATTCACATCTTCTTTGACTCTATGTCAAATATCTCCCCTACCTATTGTTTATCCTTATGACATCCCTCCCCCTTGTACTTACATATCAGAAAGAAGGCTGCAGAGCCATGAACTGCCATGCCAGACTCAGTTACTGGGTTGCCTGCTTAGTCGCTTAGTTGTGTCTGACTCTTTGCGACCCTATGGACAGTAGCCCTCCAGGCTCCATGGGGATTCTCCAAGAAAGAACACTAGAGTGGGTTACTATACCTTCCTTCAGAAGATCTTCCTGACCCAGGGATCGAACCCAAGTCTCTTGCATCTCCTGCATTGGCAGGAGGGTTCTTTACATTAGCACCCCCTGGGAAGCCCTTACTACTAGGTTACTGATACCAGTATATAGCTGTCTTTGAAACAATGTGAGAAGAAGAAATCAAGATCCTATCACCTCTGTTCCTCATCACCAACTCAGCCCTTGCCTTATATAAGCCCTAGACTCCTCATGGAGGTTGGGCACAGTCCTTGAGACACGAGACTACTGTGGTCCCCGTTTTGCTGGCTGAGGATAAAAGCCACCCTTTTATTTCCTCCAAACTCTGTCTCCATACTTTTCATTCAGCTTCAGTGGGCAGAGAAGGCCAAGATTTTGGCCAGCAGCAGGGTAGGTTCCAAGTTTGACATTTCATTTTATTCCCAGGGCCTGGTTCTATGCCTGAAGACAAAAGCAATAATAATATAGTCCAAACAGTAATAACAGACCATCAGTAACTTTTGAATAAATGAATCTGAAGATTCATGCTGAACTGACAGTCTTTTCTTCACCCTCCATATTTAGTCACCAACTTCTGTAGACACCCCGTCTGCAGAAAATCCGGCCTTTTCTCTTCATCATCACCATGCTGTGATTACCTTAGTTCTGCATCTTGTCCTTGCTTCCTGGATTACTATCCTAATTTTCACTATGCACTTTTCTCCAAATATGTAATATTATCGTTAGGTAGTTAGAATAGGAAAAAAGAGTCTAGAATGGTGCTGGCTAAAAGATAAGGAAGGGAAAAACCCGAGAAAATAGAACAGAGGAAGGTCTGAGGACCATAGTGAGGACCTCAGGTTAAACAATCAGCACTCCTGGCTAGCCCAATTACACAGGGAAGCCTCAGAGGGAGGAGAAAAAACATATAAAAAGGGGAGCCAAAATTGGGCTGGGGGGCCTCTCTTCTCTCCTGGTCTTTTGGGTCGGCATGCCCTCATGCTTCAAGGGTGTATTTTCCTTTACTTTGTAAATAAAACTAAGCTGTAACACGGAGCTGTAACACTGGTCCATCGGAGGGCTGTAACGCAGGTCCATCCATCACTTCAAATTTTTGTTGTGATGAGACAGAACCGAGGAAGTTACAAACTTCCCTGACATTATGAAATTAAAAATACATTCCTTAAAATTAGACTTCTAGTTGGTGTCACTTAGTTCAAACCAATCCTATCTGTGCTGCTGTCCAAGGGGTCTAAAATCCAAATGAGATCGTACTTGTTTCCTACTTAAAATTTTTAGTGATTCTCCATTATCTTCTAATTATAATGAAATTCCTCAGAATGCCTACGTGATTCAGCCTTGACCCTCTCAGCACGCCCAGCCATCTTTACACTTATGCTTTCCTTGTACCCCTTGCTCCCAGATAGTACTGACAACTGTCTCCTTAAGCTCTTTCTCCATCCAACACACACAACTGTGATAAGATTCAAAAGACACCACTGTACCTATTTATCTAAAAATCTGTCTCCATGGCTGCACTTAAGACCCTTGAGGTCTGGAATCAGGCTAACCATAAAATATGCAGGCTGGTAGTGTGTCTTGTGGAAAAATCAAAACTCTTAGAGATGGCACTGTGGTTCCACTAGCTCAGCAGATTAGCTCTTGAATCATACCCTACAAAGGTATGTTGCGTATAATGGTTTATAGATAACACTTGAATAAGCACTTAGAAGATGATTCAATGCTACTTCCTTTCATTCTTCTCTTCCTCTGTTGCTTCCTCTTCAGTATTTTACTACCATCTTTTCCCTTAGAGAAGAAACTGTATTCTGTAGGAAAAGAATAACTTACAGGTAAGAGGGTTTCCCAGCCTAATTATATTGATGGAGAGTGGCAAGGCAGTTATTTTAAACTAATAGGAATCTGGGGGTGTCTTGGAGATTCCGGTTATTTCTGTTATCTCCATGTGTGAATTATCTTTAGTCATCTGAACTTTACTACATTTGTTATGCCTCTGTTTGACTCTTTAGAATCCGTCATTTAATGAAATTGCCTTGGGACAAAACACAGAATCCAAACAATTTATAATCACATACAAATATAGTCAAAACACAAATAGCATGAAGATAAAACACTGTGCTTAATAATAAGTTCTGTCAGTGAAGATGGTATTTAATAAAGAAAGAGTTCATGCAATTGAGTTTTGACGAAATTTGTCAGAAGTAGTAGAGCTTCTGTGTGCACTATAATCCCTTTCAGTGGGCACTTGATGTGAGTTTCTCAGTGTATTTTCCAAATCAAGATTTTGAATGGGATGAACAAGAGTTTTCAATTTTAAGGCTGCTGATTCTTTACTAATTCACTGATTAAATAAAAATCCCCCAGAAGGAAAGTTGGCAATTATCACTTTCACTTCAATTCAATGATTCCATTATTATGTCTGTCCCATTATTGACAGAATCCTCAATCCTTATACTTGCTCATTCAGGTAATACTTATTTTGAGAACCTACTTGAAAGAAAGAACACAGAAAAATGAATAGAATGTTTTCTTTTCATTTAAGCATCCCAGTCCAAGGCTTCCCTGGTGTCTCACATGGTAAAGAATCTGCTGGCAATGCGGGAGACTGGGGTTCAATCCCTGGGTCAGGAGGAATCCCCTGGAAAAGGGAATGGCTATCCATTCCAGTATTCTTGTCTGGAGAATTCCAGGGACAGAGGAGCCTGGTGGGTTGCAAAGAGTCAGCCATGGGGACAGGAGTCCATGGAGGTTGCAAAGAGTCAGAGATGACTGAGTGACTAACACTACTACATCCCAGTCCAGTTTGTAAATTGTTTTTAGTCTTCCTTCAGTGGTTAAGATCCGTTTGTCCCAACATAGCTATAATCTTCACATTATGGTTTAGTCGTTCATTTGTGTCTGACTCTTGTGACCCTGTGGAGTGTAGCCCACCAGGCTCCTCTGTCCATGGGATTTTCCAGGCAATAATACTAGAGTAGGCTTCCATTCCTTCTGCAGGGGATCTTCCCAGCCCAGGGACTGAACCCAAGTCTCCTGCATTAATTGGCAGGTGGATTCTTTACTGCTGAGCCACCAGGGAAGCCATAATCTTCACAGTTAGGGAAAATAACTGCTCCATTCAAGAATTTTGGGATACTTCTGCCTTTAAATGGAGAAAAAGTGTTTAGAAGATCTATCAGTTGTGCAAGGGTATATTTGCTGCTAACTTAAGTCCAAGTATACAACCCCATTGACTATAGCTTGCCAAGCTCCTCTGTTCATGGAATTCTCCAGGCCCGAATACTGGAGTGGGTAGCCAGCCCCTTCTCCAGGGGATCTTCCTGACCCAGGGATAGAACCCAGGTCTCCTGCATTGCAGGTAGATTCTTTACCATCTGAGCCACCAGGGAAAATAACTGCTCCTTTCAAGAGTTTTGGAATAGTTCTGCCTTTAACTGGAGAAAAATTAAAAGACCTACCAGTTGTGCAAGGGAAACACATCCAATTGAGATGGCTGCTGCTTTTGCTCAGATTTTATACTCACTAGACCCTCGAACTGAGTCCTTGTCTTTTTCTCCATACAAAAAAATTCCTGCTTTAATCCCTGTGTTCACTAAGTCCCACTTCATCCAGAGTTGTAGTTCCCACTTGCCTCTCTGTAGGCCACCAAGTGCTGGAATATCACCCAATTCCAGCCCTGACTGCAAGATTACCAGATCTCATGGCCAGGCCTGCTACAGGCATTTGGCATCTATTGATTGTCTGCTCTTGTTTTTCCTAGTCCTGGCTTCAGCACAACGAGGCTACCTTCCTAATGAACGACCCTTGCCCTCATTGCCTGTCCTTGGAACTTTCCAGATCTGCATTCAATCCTGGGTCTCTCTGGACTGAGGACGTGCAGAGCCAGGCCTTCCTTTAGTTGGAGAAAATGCAAATAGTCCTACAGAGAAGCATCATCTCAGATTTGTTGGGGATACAACACTATACTCATGTTATGAAAAGATGATTAGTTCCCTACAAGAGCAGGAATTTGAAGTATCCAATTTAGTTCCCAGCAATCACTGCCTACCCCGAATTCCCAGGTTCTCATCCTGGTATTGTTAGGGGAAACCCTGACTGAAACTGCCCACCCTGGCCAGGTACTAGAGTAACCATTTGCATGAGTCATTTTATGACCGGAGATCTAGGTAACGAAGATAGAACTAACAAGCCACCATCCACTAGAAGAATTTAGGAAATGTCAAAAAGAGATGTCACATGTGCTACTGACCTCCCCGAGTCCTTCTTGCTGGAATCCATCTTGGCCGAGCCGTGTGGACACCACCAGGAAGGCTCCTGAGTCAGAACTGAAGAGGAAAAGTTAAAATCTTACACAACCTCCTGCTCCTTCTGCCTCTGTAACTCAGCTTGCTCCTGGCAAAGCCTGGATCACGTAGGTCACATCATGTCAGAAAAGTAGGGACTTACCAATACTGAGAACTGGAGCTCATCTTATTTGCCCTTGTCCTGCTCTTTGCAATTGCCCGGCCTTGCTAACTTGCTTAATCATGCCTGTCCACGTAAAGGTCAGGCATCCCCCTCTCCGTCTTGACTGCTGTTCCTGTGCTCGAAACCCCTTAGTTTAAACCAGCCTATTAACAGCTAGTGTTGCCCACTGTAGTCTGTCTATAAAAACTCTGTAATCCCTTTTTTCGGGACTTGGAGCTTGGAGTGTTAACTCCTCTGGGCCCGCTGGCATAATAAATCTGATTGAGTACTGGTTTCTGCAACAGAGAAAACCCAGAAATTAATCCCATCACCACAAAACCCTAGACTGTGAGCCACGTGGCAGAGTGGTCCTCCTACTTTCCCTTGACCCTGCTGCTCCCTGCCTTTATTGGCGCCCCTTCCCATTAAAGTCTCTTCGGCACATTTGTCTCAGACAATTCATTTCTGAGTGTTAGGCGAGAGCCCACTCTCAGGCCCTAGAAGGGATCTCCCTTCCTGCAACAGTATCTGGATGGCACGGTTTGTAAGTGGAGAGAAAAATGGATGGCTGACAGAAAGAAACCATCTGACAAAGCTGAAGACCACTTGCTTTTCCAAAACAGCTTGAATCTTCCTGCCTGGGCTGCCACGTGAAGCATGTGATTAATGAAGAGATGTCACGGAGATAATTCTTCCTAGGCAGGAAGAGTGGAGAAAGGATTGAAAAAAAAAAAAGAAGAATTATTATACATTGAGTGGAAGGAAAGCAAGAAAAAGGAGCTTGCGGTGGTTGTAAAAGTGCCAAGAAGAAATAGTTGCACCATTGTCAACCAAAGTATGGACCCCAACCCACCTGGTCTTTCAGCACCTACCCCTTCCTGCTTTTCCGGTGAAGCTGGAGCTACCTCCCTGGTTATAAATAGCAGCACAGATGTTGACAGAAAAATGCTCCCTTAATTACCATACAAACTGCTCTACTTGAGTGAACCGTTTAAAGCAGCCTCCAAAGGAAGTTCACTCAAGCAATTCCGCAGATTACAGCTAATGAACAATATTTCCTCGCACCTATTTAGTGCTCATTAAAATGTAAAAGCCTTTCATTTTAAACAGACGCACAATAAATAATTCCTCTCTCCCTTTCAGTCTCTGAGCAGGCTTGAAGAGAAGCAGGGAGAGGAGCAGGGTTGAGGTGGGGGTGGAAGCAGAAAGAGACCAGAGGCAGGGGAATCAGAGACTCAAAAAAGAAGTGGGGGCTCACTAGCATCCCCGAAAGCCACAGCTTCTCTGCTAGGAGTGATATCTGTGTTTGGAGTTCAAGAGATAGATGCCTAGACCAATTCCTCCAGCACAGGTAACCAGCCTTGAACAGGGACAGCAGACCAAAACCGCCCTGGGCAGCCCTGGGAGGCAGAGAGGGGCCAGCCAAGGACAGAGCCCTTCCAATGTATTCAATGACAAGGGCTATGCTTCTTTAGCTTGTAAGAAAGTTCTTAGTTGCTCAATTGTGTCCAATTATTTGCAACCTCAAGGACTATAGCCAGCCAGGCTCTTCAGTCCATGGAATTCTCCAGGCAAGAATACTGGAGTTGGGTAAACATGTCCTCCTCCAGGGGATCTTCTTGACCCTATAGTGCAGGGTCTCCTGCACTGCAGGCAGATTTTTTCATCATCTGAGCTACCAGAGAAGCTTATTCTGTGTTTACTTTTTGACTTCATTGATTTTTAGGCCTGAGGTTAGAAGATGAATTTCATATAATTGTTGAGAGGCTACTTGTTGCAAGGGGAAACAGAATTGATAAATGTTTTCGGGTTCCTAAAGGTTCCTAAAGGTTCTGTTGTTATTGTTTAGTCGAAAAGTCCTGCCTGACTCTTGTGATCCCATGGACCGTAGCCTGTCAGACTCCTCTGTCCATAGGATTTCCCAGGCAAGAATACTGGAGTGGGTTGCCATTTCCTTCTCTGGGGGAATCTTCCTGACCATGGATCAAGACCGTGTCTTTTGCATTGGTAGACAGTTTATTTTTTGTTGTTGTTTTTTTAACCACTGAGCCACTAGGGAAGCCCAAGGGTCTTATACCACCACCTTTGGTATTTTGATCATAGAACACCTATAGCACACAAAAAATGGAAGGATTCTTGTGTATTGGAGTGAGCTAGAAGTGGAGGATGGTGGCAAATATTATGGGAGGACTGTGTCTGATCCTTTTAAGATAAATAGCAAAAGAGAGCACCAGGCACTTGGCCAAATAGATACCGTGAATGGATTTAAGAAACCTGTGCTGTATACGGAAACATCTTTGTCCCTTTAACAAAATTGTTAATCCCAGGGACTGATGGGACCAAAGCGATGCGATACATTTGTAGTGGTGCATGTATATAGTAAGGGGAAAAGCCGGAGAGGATTCTGCACCACCCAATCAGAACACAGATGAGATTGACGGGACTCCTGTGTAACGAACTCTCTCAAACTTCAGTCATAGGGCTGGATCATGTGCATGACAGAGAAAAGACGTCATGGTTAGTGCTGACCAAGGCACATTCTTTCTTAAAAAAAAAAAAAAAAATGAACAAGGGATCTTGATTTTATTAAGGAATATTGCTTTTCCAGCCAAAATTGATAGTATGCCTTTCAACTTGAAATGGTTATTTCAGGTAAAAAGGATGGCTGTAAACCCCCACCCTTTGTTCTAGACGGCATGCGTTTATCACACAGGTATTAAATACCCCAATGTTAAGCTACATGCAGAAGTCACAGAAATGAATAAAAAATGTTCTTGCAAGGAACCCACAAACCCAGAAAAAAATCACCATACTCTTATAGTATTGATAATATGGACAAAGTACTGTAGAAGCTGGGGGCAGGTGCGAGAACTGATGTTCCATATTGTAAGTGGCAACACCGTTGTATTCTTATTCCAGAGCTGGGCAAATACGTGTTGACTCTTGGGGCCATTTCATTCACAGAAGCTAAATATTTGTGAGGAAGAGAAAGGCAGACATGGTGAGAAGGAGGTGCGAGGGTTCACTTGAACCTGTTCCTGTGACATGAAGAAGGCACTGGAAAAGGAGAATTAAGTCTGCACTTGGCTTTTAACTAAGGTCATTTGAAAAATGGTCTTCAACACCCATCTCATTTGCTTTTTTATGCTTGCCAATTTAGCGTTGTATTCAAAGTGATTAATTAGTTTATAGTGAAGGTTTATTAGGTAATCTTTCTGTCAGTCAAAAACCACTTGAGTCTCAGAGCAGAATGAAGAGCACCCACAAATTTTATAAGGATAGAGAATTTAGGCCATTATTGTATTAAAAATAAACACAATCTTAAAATGTGAGAGTACATAGAAGAGTTAGTTCACTTCAGTTAAGTCTCTCAGTCATGTCCGACTCTTTGCAACCCCATGAACCGCAGCACGCCAGGCCTCCCTGTCCATCACCAACTCCTGAAGTTCATTCAAACTTTTGTCCATAGAGTCGGTGATGCCATCCAGCCATCTCATCCTCTGTCATCCCCTTCTCCTCCTGCCCCCAATCCCTCCCAGCATCAGAGTCTTTTCCAATGAGTCAACTCTTCGCATGAAGTGGCCAAAGTACTGGAGTTTCAGCTTTAGCATCATTCCTTCCAGAGAAATCCCAGGGCTGATCTCCTTCAGAATGGACTGGTTGGATCTCCTTGCAGTCCAAGGGACTCTCAAGAGTCTTCTCCAACACCACAGTTCAAAGGCATCAACTCTTTGGCGCTCAGCTTTCTTCACAGTCCAACTCTCACATCCATACATGACCACAGGAAAAACCATAGCTTTGACTAGACGGACCTTTGTTGGCAAAGTAATGTTTCTGCTTTTGAATGTGCTATCTAGGTTGGTCATAACTTTCCTTCCAAGGAGTAAGCGTTAACAGAAGAGTTAACATGGGTTTTATTAAAGTTGACATGAGTCATTTGGCCGTCTTGAATGTTTACGATTTATTTTTTATTAGGACAAATTTGTCTCCAAAGTATGAATCAATCTTTCACATTTTTTCTCCACTATTGACTTGAACATAGAGTATTTTCACCTTTTTTCTCATTCCTATCCATAAAAATGTGAGAAACATATTGTGATAGAGTATAATATTTTCTTAAAGCGATGCTATACCTTAAACCAAGATAAATAGAAGAGATAATAATATTTTCAGGAATCAAAGATATTCCCCTCAGCTAAAAATACATTCCACACTATTATATTTAAAATAAATAACTAACAAGGACCTACTGTACAGCACAGAGAACTCTGCTCAATGTTAGGTGGCAGCCTAAATGGGAGGGGAGTTTAGGGGAAAATGGGTACATGTATATATATGTCTGAGTCCCTTCTCTGTTCACCTGGAACTGTCACTGTGTTGTTAATTGACTGTACTCCAATACAAAATAAAAAAAAAAAATTTAAATTACATTCGCATTGTGCTACTCTAGAAACAGACCCAGAGGCTGCATTTCTTAAATCACAGACCATTACATTGAAGTGTTAGTTGCTCAGTCATATCTGACTCTTTGCGGCCACATGGACTGTAATCCACCAGGCTCCTCTTTCCACAAAATTCTCCGTTCTTGTACTGAAAGAATACAAGAACTTCCAGTATTCTTGCCTGAACCAGGCAGGAATACTTGAGTGGGTAGCCATTCCCTTCTTTAGAGGATCTTCCCAACCCAGGAATTGAACCCAAGTCTCCTGCAATGCAGGCAGATTCTTTACCATCTGAGCCACAAGGGAAGCTCAAACAATTGTATATATATATATTATTATTATTTTGCACCATGGGTACATATAATTAATTTTGATTCACTACGGCTAAATAAGTTTTATTGCAACAATATTGCATATTGCTTCCTTGACAATCCTTGAAAGTCATTTAAAGAATTTTAGGAAAATTGGTAGTAAATATAACTATCAGTGTAATCATGAAGATAGTGAACAAAAGATGAAAACTTTTCTTTGGGGACTTTTTCATTTAGACTGTTAGCTGTCTTCCTTTACCTACTGTCGACTAAAAATATTAGTTTACAATCTGAAAGAGAGTGTTTTATTCTGTGAGAAAATCTCAGGACTTCAGGCTCAAGAGACAGCATCTCAGGTGGCCCCGAGAGACTGTGCCACAGAAGCGGGAGAAGAAGTAAAGGTATATATACATTTGCAACAAAGAGGGCCTGCAGTCTGAACATCAAAGACTATTGTTAAGTAAGAAAACCAGCTATCAAGTTAAAGAATTTAGCATTCTTCTATGTATGGGAAGATACAAGAGTCTGGGATTATTGAAGTCACTCCTTCCATAAGCACTTCAGCTATCTGGGACCAGCATCTTGTTGTTTTGATTTCTCACATCCCCTACCCCCAGCTCCTTAGCAATCACCACGGAGGGGTGGCAGCATCTTCTGGATCGCAGGTATTGTTTTCCCTTTTGGGAGCCTTCATTCACGTTTGGAGGCCCCAAATAGCTGATGGCTGTTATATTTTGGTTTACTGATATGGCAGGAGATATTCCATTTCATACTATGACTTAACCAAATACATAATTAATAGGTTTTTTCTTCTGACAAATATCAATACAGCCAAAAAAAAAAAAACCCCCAAAACCCAATCTAATATATAGTTAGAACTCAATAAATACTAAATGATTACTACAGTTTTATCTACTTTTTACTAACAAAAGTATCTTTAACCTAAAACATTTTGTTTAATTGAATTACAAACTGCAACGATGTTATTGATAGCTTGGGGAATATGAAATTTCTTAATGCTGAAGTGTCATATGGCATTTCAGCATTATTTATCTACTTTTTACAACGTCATTTTGCTTCTTTGGATTACCATGCACATTTGTGGATCTTATGGAACAGACTACCTGTAATATTATAGAAGTATCTTATGAGGAGAAAGAGTTCTTAGCTGACTGTGGGAACAAAAGTAAAATCAATAATCAAATTTGAAAATGAAAAATACCAAACAGCCCACTAAGCACTACCCTGCAATCTTCATTCTGATAGGTTTAGTCTCTTTTTTTTCCAGTGCAATAGAGTGAGCTGTGGTTAAAAAAGGGAAAAAAACAACAGGATAGGTGTACACAAAGTTTAACTGATGCAGATCAATAATATGTAGCTTGAATTTTGTTTTTAAATTTTCCAGGTGAGGAACAACAAACGGTAAATGGCATCATATCAAGTATTCTGGGATACAGTCTCAATCAACTTTAAATTCCTCCAAATGCCTACATTTAAGAAAGAAAGTATATTTCATTGATTTACAAGGGCCCATAAAATTTAGATACAGTTTGGCCAGGGAATTAGAAATTTAGTCTCAGATGGGCCCCACATTCAGCCCGAAATAAATCTGCAGAGAAAGTGGCAGTCTAGGTGCTACAAATTCAATGACTCTAGGGGAAATTTGTCAGAGTGTTCTGAAAGTCAGCTCTGCCTGCAAGAGCAAAGACTCCTTCTCCTGCCAAAACAAAAACAAAGCCTCATGCCTACACGGTGTTCAAATGATTTTTCTCCCCCCAAACAACAACACTCTCATATTGCTCATATTTGTCCTTCCATCCGCCTTGCGGATTTCCAGAAAAGTAGTTTGGAGCCATTTAGAGTTCTGATGTTCTGTATGTGCCATGAAGTGGCAATACAGGCTGCCTTGGTGTGTTGAAGGAAGAAAGAGGAGCAACATTTGAGCAGGCTTTCTTTCTTGTCTCCTTTGCCAGGCCCCATCATAAAGAAGCAAATGAGTTGCTTAGCCGCGCCTTTTCAGAAGGATGTAATGACAGCGTGCGGTCCACGGGCGCGCGGGGGAGCGGCCGCCTCGCACGAGATGAATGATACTGATGGCGACGGAGCACACACATCCTGCCTGAATATGAACAACAGATTTGTCAGTGTGTGACAGGCTGACAGCCCCGCTCCCAGCTGCTTGTCCACTGTTGTTATATCAGTACCTTGTCTAAGTATTCAGCAAAGAGGCAATCTGCTTCCTCCAGTCGTGGGAGGCAGGTTGCCAGTTAAAAAGCAAGTATTGGCTTCAGGCGGCAGTGCCAGAACACATTGAAAAGATGCAATTTAAACCCTTGTGAGCTCCTTGGGCAACATATCACAGGCCCGGGAAGTTCAGTCCTCCAGATTAGGTTTGTAAAACAAAGAAGAGAACTCAAAATGAGATGTATGCTGGCGAAACATTGTAATTTAGCCTCCATAAGTGTCTCTGAAGACACTTGGTTAGGGAAAAAAAAAAAGCACTGGGTACTGAGAGAGATTGAATTGAAAGTCTGCTCTGGTTCCTGCTTGTGAATGTTATTTGGGGAGAGTGGGGGTAGTTGAAAATGTGTCAGTGAAAATATATCATGTAAGCCACAAAGCCCCCAAACTCACGGTGAGGGTTAGAAGTTCTCACTGAGGAGTCAAATTGTTCATCCACTGATAATCAGTAATGAAATATTTAGCAATGTAGACATTCTAGAAGTATATTTACGGGACCTTATTTTAGCCATTGCAGAGACTAAGTATACATAAATGTTTACTGTAGTTTTAAAGTCTATCAAAATGGATCAGAAAAAATTAGACAGTTACTAAAGAATTATACACATGATTTTAATGTCTAAGAACTGGAATGAAATACATTATATTAAAGTGAGAAAAGTAAGAGAAGCAATGAATTTCAGAGAAATTTCCAGAGAAAATTGCCAAATTGCTCTGTCTACTATGGCTATGTTATTGTTCAGAAATCAGAGCATCACTTAGTGCTTTGATGAAGTGCCATAGTACCTGTGTGGCTGTCTCCAATACTTCGGGTCTAAAAAGTGAGAACCCTGCAGGATTTATGCCGTAATCTTTAATGGCTCTTTCAGAGCTGTTAGGACTGTCGAGTCGTTAATAAGCAGTATTTAAGTCCCTAAAGACACTTGCACAACAGTCCCCAAGGAATTAGGGAAGGCTATTATAGTTAGTTGGATCAATAATTATCATCATTTCACTCAAGTCCACTGCAAAATGAAGAACTGCCTATGGGATCATCTAGCATCCTTGCTCCGGGTCATGATAGGGTGGTGTAGGTCTTGGTATGGTGCCAAAGGCTCTGCCCTTCAGCATCCCTGGAGGCCTAGGTTCCACCTGCCATCATAGCCATCTGTTTCATCATGTATAACACTCAAGAGATGCCGACATCCTTTTAAGTTTGAGGCCTCCTTACCAAACACCATCTTTAATTGACTAAGAACATTAATTTTGTTGTCTTTGCCAAAAAAGGTAGTAATGAAAGCTATGTTAGAAAGCATTCATAAACATTCAGGTTGAAATGTTGTACATATTTTATTTTCTGAAAAAATTAGCCCAAATATTTAGTCCTAGATAAATAATTGAATACATTAATTGTACACCTACACAGAGGAATGCTCTGTGGCCTCTAAAAATGGCATTTTAGGAGACATGGAAGGATGTTCCTGACATTCTCAAGTGAAAAATGCAGCTTACAAAGCTATATGTGAAGTTGTGATGACTTAAAAAAATTATGAACTATTAATTAGATGTATAGCTATAGATATAGATGATATAAATATAAATATAGATGGACTTCCCAGCTGGTTCAGACTGTAAGGAATCTGCCTGGATGCAGGAGACCTGGATTCGATCCCTGGGTGGGGAAGAGTCCCTGGAGAAGGGAACGACTGCTCACGCCAGTATTCTTGCCTGGAGAATCCCATGCACAAAGGAGGGCTACAGCCCGTGGGGTTGCAAAAAGTTGGACATGACTGACCACTAGCATGCATACATGCATAGATGTGGATAGTTGGGTGCCTAGAAGGATACACTGTTGTTTGTTGTTGTTGTTTGGTCACTAAGTCTGACTCTTTTGTGACCCCATGGACTGTAGTCTGCCAGGCTCCTCTGTCCATGGGATTTCCCAGGCAAGAATACTGGAGTGGGTTGCCATTTTCTTCTCCAAGGGAACTTCCTGCCCCAGGGATTGAACCCACATCTGCTTGGCAGGTGGATTCTCACTGAGCCACCTGGGAAGCCCAGTAGGATGCATATTACATTATACATTAAAAAAAAAGGATATAGAAAGTAAGATGCAGGACACTTTTGTGCTCTTCTTTGTGCTTTTCTGTATTTCTGAAATTTTTTTTCATGACAACGTGGTACCTTTTCTATTAGGGGGAACATGCTATTAAAATAAAAAGCTGTCAACAGTCGAAATTCACATTTAAATGATGGAGTTGCTATTCTTTTTAAATTTAGTGTTAGATATTTGTGATGGGCAGAAAACAATATAACATGAAACATCACAAAGTAAAAGCCTAAAATTGCTGTTATTTTTCTTATTGATTGTATGATATATAAATATTTTTAAAAGAACTCCAGCTATATATACTATAGATCATTTTGAATAATTTTTTTAAAATCCCATTTTGATCCTCCAAGTTTTTTCCTTAAAAACATCAAATTAATTGTAATTTAAAAACTATAATGGATTTTATTTTCTTTTTCAAGTATGTGTTTTAGATTATAGGTCTTCCCAGGTGGTAAAGAACCTGGGAAAGGTAAGTGGTAAAGAACTCACCTTCCATGAAGGAGATACAAGAGACACCGGATTTAATCTCTGGATTGGGAAGAGTCCCTGGAGGAGGGCATGGCAACCAACTTCAGTGTCCTTGCCTGGAGATTCCCATGGACAAAGGAACCTGGTGGGCTATGGTCCATAGGGTCTCAAAGAGTCAGACACGACTGAAGCAACTTAACTGGTGTTGTTTAGGTTATAAAGTCAATGTCTTTTATGAAAGAATGAACAAACCAGTAGTGTCTCACTCTCACTCTAGCTGTATCCACTTGAGATGTTTGGGGCTACTAGCTTCATTTCACATTTCTCCCAAAGTTCATTCAAATATATTTAAATATATAAAGTCATTCTTCACTAACTCAATATGGTATGTTATGCACAACTTTCTAAACCCGAACATGTATGTCCTTATAAGACTTTCAAGAGATACTTAGTACTAAATGATATATCTGTGTAATTTATTCAACTGATGGATATTGAGGTTATTACCAGTTTATATTTTTACAAACAATTTTGCAATACAGCTTTGTACTTACGTTAACATCTACCCTAGCTTTTATATCCCTGATGTGAGACTTCCTGAGTGGATGGAAATGCCTGTTTTTAATCTTAGAAGATACTGCCATATTGCCTTCCAAAAATGTTGCAGCCATTCACCTGCCACGTATGAGGAAGCTTGTTTCCCCACATACTTGCTAGCATGGGCATGACTGGGCATCACTAGTCCTTTCCATTTCCATTAATCTGATGGATGAATAATAACACCTCCCTGTTTTGATTTGTGGTTCCATAGCTACCAGAGAGGACGTCTTGATCTTAGAACTCTGTTTAAGAGGCTTCTATCTTCTAAACACTGCCATCCCCTGTTTTGGGTTAACCCTTTCTATTTCTTGTTTATACTGTGTTGGTAGTTAGGGCAGGTCTAAGTTAGGCCAAAAGAGGTGGAGATATTCCCTCTGTGTGAGCTCAGTCATGTCTGTCTTTGCGACTTCATGGCCTGCAGCCTGCTTCTCTGCTATGGGGCTCTCCAGGCGAGAATACTGGAGTAGTCCCGCTCCAGGGGCTCTTTCCGACCCAAGGATTGACCCTGAGTCTCCTGCATAGGCAGGTAGATTCTTTACCACTGCGCCACCCGGGAAGCCCAGAGATACTCCTGAATGACCCTTAAGTGGAAAATGGCAGAGTAAGGACTTAAAACTGGGGTGCCTGGTTGTAGACTACGCTTATTCTGCTCCATGTTAGGACCAGTAGAAAATATTTTGAAGTCAATTCTGCTCATTCTCTTTCACTTCCTTCCCTCTTATCTCTCCCTTAGAGAAAAATTCTCCTTCTTTCAGATTCTCAGAATATTCATCTCTCTTGTGGGCAGTATTCTGATATTAGATGTTTATCGTATTCCACCATGCTTGCGCGTTTTTTTGGTTATCCTGAAGTCTTCCTTCTGTTCAGCAGGAACTGCTTCTCTGACAAAATACAATATTCCAAAGTATTAGTATTAGTGATCGCCTTCTGGCGTGTTTCCTTTCTCAAGTGTCCATATGTACACAGAGATGTTAGGTAAACATTGCCTTATTCAATATGTATATCAGCAGGGAGAAGATAAGTTCTCTGATTCATAAGTAAGAGGCTGAGTAGCTTAGTTACCCATAGGTAAATTGATTCTGTAAGAATAGCCTCATTTTCCTTTGTCTCCAACTTTGCACTTGGGCTCCTATATTAAAACTGAGACAGAAATAAGAGCCTATTTGGTTTTCAGTCTATGATTATGCGAATGTTTTCAATTTTAGAAACAACTGGTAGAGATGGAGCTGTTCAGAAGAGATAAAATGGTGCAGTCCTACCTCATTTAAACTTCACTAAGGTGCAACTCTCACTGTAGATTCTATTTTAATTTTTGTGACCCCAACCCTTCCTTCCCTGTTTTCATATCCCATGATGTAGCCTTTCAGAGTTTCTTTTTCAATCCTCTAGACAACTTACTCAAGTAAATTTTTTTTTTCCTTTAGAATTCAAAAGAAATTTGTTCCTATCAGGTTCTCAGGTCGTGTGCTTTGTGAACTCTGGCATGTTAAAAATGTCTTTATTTTGCTTTTACTTTTCACTGAAGGTTTGGCATCACTGACTCGATGGACATGAGTCTGAGTGAATTCTGGGAGTTGATGATGGACAGGGAGGCCTGGTGTGCTGCGATTCATGGGGTCACAAAGAGTCGGACACGACTGAACAACTGAACTGAACTGAACTGAGGGTTTTACTGGCTGGAAGAACTCTTGGTTCAAAACTTTTTCTCCAATAACTTTGAAAGCACTGCCCTAGTGTTTTCTAGTACTCATTAGCTGTTACGAAAAGTCTGGTGTCCGTTTGATTTATGTTCCTTTGTAGATAGGATGTTCCATGCGTATACCTCTCTCACCCCTTCAAAAAGAGTTTTTTCTATACTTGTCTTGCTTGGCACTCATTGAATTCTTTCTATGTGAAGATTTATATTGTTTATTTATTGTTTTTCAGCACAGGTAAATTTTCTTTCTCTTATTTCTTGAATTTTCTCTCCCTTCCATTACCTCAATTCTCTCCCCCTGCAACTCTTAGTAAATTAATTTAGTATGAATCTAGTTTCAAAAATGTTTATTGAGTGGATGAATCGATGTTTTGTTGGCATCCAAGAAAATAATAGATATTATCTTAGGGTGGCAAAAACAATGAAAGTAACTTTTTGAATTATTTGCTGCCCATAAGAATATCATCTCTAAAGTTATTTTTTGTTTAGTCCACAGTTTATTTTGAGGTGTCATTTTAATTTAGGGCTACCCTATTTGCCATAATTTCACTGTTATGAAATTGTAGCCAGCCTGTAGGGATTAACCCTGAATGTAATAAAAATACAGCTGAAATTGTCACATAGTATTTCTTTTTCTTTTCCAGCTGCACCCTTGTTGCTTACAGGATCTTAGTTCCCCCACAAAGGATTGTACCCTGGCCCATGGTAGTGAAAGCAACGAGTCCTAACCACTGAACTGCCAGGGAATTCCCATCATGTACTATTGCTAATGTAGGCATTTCCATTTGGAGAAGAGTTTAACAAACTTAAAGGTTTATTTTAAAATAGCAACTTTAGTAAGTTCTCTGCTGGTTCAGTGGTTAAGATTTCTCTTTCAGTGGTCATGGGTTCCATCCTTGGTGAGGGAACGAAGATCTCACATGCCAAGAGGCCAAAAATAAATAAATAAATAAATAAAACAGCAACTTCACACTTTTCTGCTTTTATTTTAATGATTCAGTGTTCAAGAAGAAGTAAATATTCTCTGAAATTAATAGCACTGCATAAATTTGGAAGTTCTCTATAGATATAAGAATAATTTGAAAAGAGAGAAATATTTTAATTGTACAGTATTAACTAGCGTTTCAGTGAAAGATTATATGTATCATACTTCAACGTTATCTTGGTACACATGTGTGTATTTTACATTAACCAGAAAAATAAGCATCAGAAACTTTGTCTTTAACATCCTAGATTTTAAGAAAATATTCTGTAAGCTGATATGCAGCCTATTTATGTATATTTAAGATCTCTCATTTAGAGTTAAGTGGAAGAAGAAAAATCGAGATTGTTTTTGCAGATGTTGAGAAGGAATTCATTGCAGGCAATCATCATTTAATAACCAGTGCTGACTTTTTGAACAAGTGCTTTCTCTAAATGATAAATCAAATGAGTTGGCACTAACAATAATCTCTTAGAATATGAATGAGAAAAGAGTATTAAAACAATAGAAACATTAACATAAAAAATCAGCCATTATAGCAAAGAACAGCAAAGGAAATTGGGAAACTATTTTGAATTTTTTATGGTTGATGTTAACATGATTTACAGAGGGGGCTATTGTGCAAAAAAGCCAAAATACAGATTGAGCTGTAAATATTTACTCACTTGGATGTGACATGTGGTATATGAGTTGTTGGTATTTCTGTAACTAACATTTGAAATGAAAGAATGGGAAATTTTGCCATTTAAAATATAAATACCCCAAACAACAGTCTTCTTAATACTGTATATCCCATGCTTTCTACAAGTGAGACTACTTTCTGGATTTTGAACAAGTCATACACATGTTTTTCCATCACTATTTACATTCTGTTCCCTCAACCTATAATATCTACTTCCATCTCTGTGTGTGAAAGTCTTAATTTTCTTTCAGGTTAATCAGAAAAACTAACTTGCTTTCATCTCCCTGGTAAGCAGGTATCGAGCACCTTTTTTTATGGTCCAACTCTAGTGACGATATAGAAGGCTGAGTGACAAAGAGCTGATGTTTTTGAATTGTGGTTCTGGAGAAGACTCTTGAGAGTCCCTGGGACTGCAAAGAGATCAAACCAGTCAATCCTAAAAGAAATCAACCCTGAATATTCATTGGAAGGACTGCTGCTGAAGCATCAGTGCCTTTTCACTCGAAAAAACCTTGATGCTGGGAAATATTGAAGGCAAAAGAAGAAGGGGGAGGCAGAGGATGAGATGGTTAGATAGCATCACCAACTCAATGGACATGAGTTTGAGTAAACTGGGAGATAGGGAGGACAGAGGAGCTTGGTATGCTGTAGTCCATGCAGTTGCAAAGAATCAGGCACCACTTAGTGACTGAATGACAACAAAAAGCAGAATACCTTTAATTTTTGAACGTCTATAGCTTTTATTGGAGAAGGCAATGGCACCCCACTCCAGTACTCTTGCCTGGAGAATCCATGGACAGAGGAGCCTGGTGGGCTGTAGTCCATGGGGTCGCTAACAGTCAGACTCGACTGGGCAACTTCACTTTCACTTCTCAGTTTCAGGCACTGGAGAAGGAAATGGCAACCCACTCCAGTGTTCTTGCCTGGAGAATCCCAGGGAGGGGGGAGCCTGGTGGGCTGCCGTCTATGGGGTCGCACAGAGTCGGAGACGACTAAAGCGACTTAGCAGCAGCAGCAGCAGCAGTAGTGTATATTATAAATTTTCTTATTATTGTCAGTATTTTTTTTATCTTAATGCTTTAGTCAGTTGAGTTTNCCTGGTGGGCTGCCGTCTATGGGGTCGCACAGAGTCGGACACGACTAAAGCGACTTAGCAGCAGCAGCATAGCTTTTATAAAATTCGAGGGTACCGGGCATAAACTCTTCTGTACAGTTACATGAAAGTGAAAGTGTTAGTCGCTCAGTCATGTCCAAATCCTTGCGACCCCATAAACTATAGCTCACCAGGCTCCTCTGTCCATGGAATTCTCCAGACAAGAATACTGGAATGGGTTGCCATTCCATTTTCCAGGGGATATTCCCAACCCAGGTATTGAACCCGGGTCTCCTGCATTGCAGGCAGACTCATTACCCTCTGAGCCACCAGGGAAGCCCTACAGTTACATAGCACTTCATTTTTATATGTTATTTAATTTGATCTTCCTTACAATCCACCATGAAAGTGGTACCAGAAAAAAAGAAAATTGAAGTTTCAAAAGAGTCAGGCTTCCCAAGACAGCCCAGTGTGTGCTGAGGCCAAGGCCTCATATCATGCTGCATTTCAAAACTTTTATAAGACTGAACATCTGGTGAGGGCAGAAAGAAAACAAAATTATCTGATTTCTCTGAAAATTTCCAAACACTGGCAGGTTTTGCACTGATGCATGTAACCCCAATGTTGCCCACACAGATATATAAACATACAAAATTTTATCAATTATTGTTTATATCACATATGCATTCAAATCCTGTCATAGTTAATCAAAATTGCATAAAGGGATCCTAGCCTCACCAGATAGACAAGTTGCTAAATAATAAAGGGCCTGGGAATGCAGTTAATAGCAAAGCAAAGCTTTTTTTTTTTTTANTATTTGTCTGTTCACAATAAACATGCATTAGACCTATCTATGCCAGGCACTATTCCAAAAGGCACCATACTATATACAAAAAGATATTAGAACAATTCCTCTCCTTAAGATGGTCAAAATATAGCAGGAAAAAATCCGGAAATAAACAGTGGTAATGCTAAGTAGTCAGCTTTATAATAAAAAATACCCACAGATCACATAGGACAGACACCTTTCAGTAGTTGGGAGTGGAGAGATGACACAGAAGTATTAGAAACACTTTCCAAAGGAGGGGACAACTGACCTATGATTTGACAAGCAAAGGTGACAGGGATTTCAAGGTTCATATTAGAGATAGAGAGCATTATTCAGTAAAGTGAAAGTTGTTAAATAAACAGCATGGATATCAAGAAGAATGATGAAGAGAATGAAGTAGTAGACAATAAATGTGTTGTCCAACTTTATTCCTATGAAATGGAACATAGAAAACAGAAGGAAGAGACAGTGGTTAGTAGTCCAGGTATGTTATGCTGAAAATCCAAGCTAATGATTGGAGCAGAATGAGAAGTCAGAGACATGAAGNAGAATGAAGTAGTAGCCAATAAATGTGTTGTCCAACTTTATTCCTATGAAATGGAACATAGAAAACAGAAGGAAGAGACAGTGGTTAGTAGTCCAGGTATGTTATGCTGAAAATCCAAGCTAATGATTGGAGCAGAATGAGAAGTCAGAGACATGAAGGACATAGAACCTTCAAAACAGCATGTCCAACTCTAAGTCACATAGACTCTGTCTCTTTCATTATTAATTTCCACTCCACATACAGTGTTTAGGGCATTTGGTGGTGTATCACTAAAGTGTCATCAACATATCGCTGCCAAAAGAAGCAACAGAAAAACTGGTTAAGAAATTTGATATTATAAGTCTTACCATGATAACATGTTATTTTTATCATATAAAGAACATACTATCTATTGCTGAGTTAAATGATAAAATGAATATTTCCACTCATTTTATTTTTTTCAATTGTTAATTTTGTGAGGTCAATA
The DNA here is from genome assembly GCA_006410875.1 of Neotragus pygmaeus. Classification (NCBI taxonomy): domain Eukaryota; kingdom Metazoa; phylum Chordata; class Mammalia; order Artiodactyla; family Bovidae; genus Neotragus; species Neotragus pygmaeus. The sequence continues at coordinate 1,264,600 of SJYV01035481.1, forward strand.
TATCTTCAGGCTGATGGGAAGTTTATGCATAATAGTTATGTGGTTAAAGTTTGTTATAAACTACAGGATGCTTTTATATACATTTGCTCATTTGATTCTTCCAATGGCCCCATGAGATAAACATTTACTCACATTCTACAGGCAAGGAAACTGAGGCACAGATTTTCTTAAGGTCATCCAATAGCTAAGCAAGGAATTGATCTCAGGTTGGTATCATTCCAATGCCACTTTACCAACAATGGGATCTCATCCTGCAGATTCCTGCTATAACCCAGAGTCCCTGACTATCTTCCTAGGAGGAGATGAGAATATGTCTTTGTTCATATAAGTTTCTCCCTGACATTTTCTAGACAAATCATTTGGCATGCTCTTGGAGGGGTGGGGGTTTATTTAGTTTTTCTGGATGTTTCTTTAAGGATGTTAAGAGGAACAAGCCAATACTAATCTCAAACAGGATATCCTTCAGGGAAAACACTCCACACTAAATACAAACAAGAGATTTCAGACTGAGGAATCGCAGACACTGTAGAGTCCCTTTAGTTTAGTTCTTGGTGTGTGCGTGCATGCATGAGTGTGTGTGTGTGTAGTTAGTTTCAGAGTATCTCTTGGACTTTAGTGGACCACCTACTAGGGGGTGTGTGAATCCTTCTCTCATTCTCTGTAAATCTTGCTGAAAATCTCTTCAGGATTCTCTCTCTTTCTATATATGCTTGTGCATATATATNAATGAACCCTTCTTGTTTCTAGCTGAACCCTGTCTTTCTTCAAGAAGCAGCTCCAATCCCATCTGTTCATTCATGCAGACTTACCTGGCATTCCTCAGATTTTTTTTTTTTTAAATCTTCACCTTCATTCGATACTCATGAACATATTTGATCATTTTCTCACAGTTTCGTACTCCCGAAATTGGAGTGGAGGCACCTTGCTGGGGTTAGAGGATCGTAGTTTGTGTTTTTTCCTTCTTTCTTGCACACATGCTCACTTGTGTCCCACTCTTTGCATCCCCATGGTTGTAGTCCCTCAGGATCCTCCATCCATGTAGATTTCTAGGCAAGAATATTGGAGTGGGTTGCCTTTTCCTACTCTTCCTTCATAATGATACGTAAAATTAAGGTGCATCTTAAACTTGGTGACATCCTAGACTCAATGAAATAGATGTTACTTGGGTACTTAATGGTCTGGACATCTACATTGAAACTATGTAGAAGTTGTATAGCTATGACACAGCTAGTGCTCACAGACATCTGCGTGCTCCCCTACTCCCAGCAGCTTCCCTGGAAATCAGCTGGGCCTGTATGACCAGCTCTCGCCAATGGATCCTGGACAGAGGTAACACTTGTCACCCCTGGGCCAAGGCAATTAAGTACTGATATGCCTCTTTTATTTCTCTATCCCAGCCGCAGCAAACTTAGGACCAATAGATGTTAAGTACTGATTTATTTGGGGGTTTCCCAGGTGGCTTAGTGTAAAGAATCTGCCTGTCAGTGCAGGAGACATGGGTCAGGAAGATCCCCTGGAGAAGGAAAATGGCAACCCACACCAGTATTCTTGCCTGGATAATCCCGTGGACAGAGGAGCCTGAGAGCTACAGTCCATGGGGTTGAAGAGTCAGACACGACTGAGCAACTGAACAAAGGGTATGAATAACTAAAAATTCAGAATCGAACTTTGAAATGATCACTCTAGTCCTGCAGTATGATAAATGGATTCAAGTCAGGTGAAAGGGAAGTTTCAAACTTTCCAGGTAAAAGTTGGTACCTTGGACTCAGTGGTGCCAAAGATTTTGAGACGAGAGAACAACAACTTATTTATGTAACAGCCTTATGGTAATATATACTCACGTGATAAGTGCATGATGGTGGTTCCTTCTTTTGGGTTTCTACTAAGCAAAGTGTTAGTTGCTCAGTCGTGTTCAGCTCTTTTCAATCCCATGGACTGTACAGTCCATGGAATTCTCCAGGCCAGCATACTGGGCTGGGTAGCCGTTCCCTTCTCCTATTTTACACACCTGACATTTTCAGTAGCAGCCCTGGGGTGCTGCCCTTGCTCCTTTTCCTCTCCACGATCTTCATTATTTGTGCTCAGCTAAACTTCTATAGGCAACATCCCTTTACAATAATAGGATTTGAGGATGAAGGAGAAATAACCTCAGAAAGAGGAACACAAGAAAAAAAACATTGTATTTCTAGTATCCCAATGTTTGGTGAGAATGCAGGTGACCAGGAAAGTACAGATTGAAATGTAGGGCTGTTCCTCCAAACTGGAACTATGTCAGCCTAGGCTCCCTTGCCTCTTGAGAAGCCTTTAGGACTAACTCATAACTAGAACAAGATAGCTCTCCAGCTTCATGGAAAGTTCTCTTCCTTTTCAGAATGCAAGTCTGAATTTACTTTTTGCCTTGTCTGAGGACAATCCTGTTTGTGAATATGCTGCACTGTATCTCCCTGAATTTCCTGGATCTGAAAAAAGTGAAAAGACTATTTGCTTTTATGTAATCAGATTCTCTGGAATTTAATCCTATATCCTATTTATGGCTGAGCTAGCCATTCAAAATTAAAATGAACCTTTCATCCATGTGTATCATAAATGGGCATTTATCAGGATTATATGATTTTGCAATCCATCTGAATACGTAACCTGAATTTGTTTTCTTTCCGTTTCACTATGTAATTACCATGCAACAATAACAAAAGTGACATGTTTGAAGAACAGATAAAATGCTGTAAATTGGCCAGTAATGGTGATATTTCCTCATCTTCTGAAAAACCCATTTATTCTCTCTCTCAACAAATCAAGGCATTGTCAGCCCATCCTCATCGCGTGGCCAGAGGGGCTCTACCAATTTCTAGATGTAAGTGAGTCTTGGAATGCAGATGAGGGCGACTAACGAAGGCTTTCAGCGCAGGCAGCTGGTTTTTGCTTGCCTCAATTTCTAAATCATCCATAATGGGGCCAAGACCTCCCAAGCACTAAAAAGAGCGAGCTGACATGCTGGACAAACTGTTAATTTTTTCCTAAAGAAGCTGCTATATTGCACATCTGTCACTGCGGCGCAGACAATTACTCAGTGAGTGGGGAAAAAATCTGCCGCTTGTTTCTAGCTGAGTTGTTAAGGGACATGATGGAGAAACACAATGGGATGGGAGTCAAATCAGGCAGGTTTCCTGTGTGTGCTTGCGATGGTTTCCATTTTGAAAGGCTGTCCTGTGATGTTAAACTTAGGTGAAGGAGATGAAGATGTGTGGAAAGGAATCGGGAATGATGTGATAAAAGTAAATGGGTATAAAGATGGGGGAGGGTCAAGAACCAGGCCTTTCTGGACCACCCAGCTGACTGTTGAAAGCCATGGTCATTGTTTTAGAAATACTGTGGTTTCCAATTTGACATTTCCCAATCTCAGTGTGTTCTGCCAAGTGCTTCAGGTTCACTTAAAAATTGTTTTGTGAATCCCATTCCCTCTACCTGCAGCATGGATTATCTGTAGTGTCCACAATCAATTATAACCATCAAAAAAGAACTTTAGACTTAGGTTAGCCACACAGGTATCTAATGAAGCCTTAACTTCTACACCCTGAAACTCATCTGCTCATCCTAACTATGAAATTCTGGAATTTGAAGGAATCTACTTAAGTAAGAATTTGTTTGCTTTTGGAAAGCACATTTTTAAAGTATGTAATGAGCTACTATACTATTTCCCATCTTTTCTGCTTTGATTATAGAATGCTACCTTTAGGAAGGAATAAACATTTCCTTGAAATTTAATCGGAAGATGAAAACAGGTAGAAAAAAGGTCTGAGTGTTCTTTTTGCTTGGGATGCTATCATAATACAGTCTTGTCTTTACCATTTTATAGCTGAAAGATCAAGAATTATACATAGATTTAAAATGCCATTAATGTATCTTGAATATTCAAACTAAGGGAAAAAGAAAAACGACTAAAGAAACACAAAAATAGCTTCCAAATTGTTGCCTAACTTCATCCTTCAAGGATGAAGGAGTAAACACGGGCCATTCTGACACTGCCACAGGAGTGAGGTCGGTGAATCTGAGAATGATTTAAACTCCATGACAATTCAAAGACAGAAGACAACTCTAATGTACAGATAAAACCAAGAGTGGCAATAGTAGATCATACTCCTGGCAGTTAATGGCATCGACTTGCTAGAGACAAATCTGGATCTCCTTAAAATGTCAGGTGGGTAAAGTAATGAGTCTTTGCCTGGTAGGAATCCAGCAGAAGGAGCCTTCATGGTCCACTTGTCAGTTGAGTGTATATTACTGCAAGCCTGTGAAATAAATGAGTATTTAATACCTATTGGATAAAAAAAAATCCACTTACTCTAACAACTCACAATTCATTTTTTGGGGGGAGAAAAGAGAGTATTTTAATACATAATGAGATGCTTCCTGTAAGCAATAGAACTCAACACTTTAATGAGTATTATAAAATATTTAAAATATCCAAGCAGGTTTCTGAGGAGCACAATTTTCCAGAAGGAAATGGAGTAACACATATGGTTCTGATCCGTAATTCAAGTTATCAGAGAGAACTTGCACTTGTTCCTTACAATCAGTGTCTTTGGGTGGAAAGAAACCTTAACACAGTTAGTCTTGCCCAGCATCAGAGAAAACAAAACCAGGGAAATGTGGTATAACAGGTCACAATCAGCTGTGAATAAATGAAATCAAATGTTTACTGATTTTTTCCCCTAAAACTTTTTAGGAAATGTTGACATTATTTCTAGGACTGAAACATGAGTAATGAATTTGGGGCTTCCCTGGTGGCTTAGACAGTAAAGAATCTGCCTGTGATGTAGGAGAGTTGAGTTCGATCCCGAAGTTGGGAAGATCCCCTGGAGAAGGTAATGGGAACTCACTCGTGTATTCTTGCCTGGAGACAGAGGAGCTTGGTGGGCGACAGTTCATGGGGTAAATGAGTTGGACTTGTCTGAGCAACTAACACTTAATGGCACTGTTCAGTGTTAATTGTCAATGGGTAGTAATTACCAGGCCTTCCCTGGTAGCTCGGTTGGTAACGAATCAGCCTGCCATGCAGGAGACCCTGGTTCGATTCCTAGGTTGGGAAGATCCCCTGAAGAAGGGATAGGCTATCCATTCCAATATTCTTGGGCTTCCCTGGTGGCTCAGCTGGTAAAGAATCTGCCTGCAATGCAGGAGACCTGGGTTCAATCCCTGGACTGGGAAGATCCCCAGGAGAAGAGAATGGTTACCCACTCCAGATTCTGTTCTGGAGAATTCCGTGGACTATATAGTCCATGGGGTTGCAGAGAGTCAGACACAACTGAGTGACTTTCAGTAATTAAAAAAAAAAGTTCTTTCAACTTTATTTTTTATTATTTCAAGAGGGAAACATTTAAAGCACAAAGACAATGACTGCTTATAAATAACATTCTTAACATGTTTATTCTTTCATTCTTTGTTGTACTATTATCATATCTTTCTACTAAAAGAAAAAAAATCCAAAATATTCTTTGCTAAACAACTTCATTTTACAATACCACTTTTTTTTTTTTAAAGAAAAACAGAGTATAGGAGGAAATGGTTTTAAAAAGCATGTCAGCAGTGATTTTTCTCTTTCATGAAATATCTGCTCAAAATGAAAACATTGAAGAGAAGCAATTGTCAGTTCAATTAACTGCAAGAATATCAATTCACAATGCTGATATTAATAAAATGCAATTATTTTGCAATCATGTCTGTAAATTGCACCGTCATGCCCTGTAAACATATCTATATGTATACATTAGGCATATCTTTAACCCTATTGTCTTAACTTCTCTTTGATAGTCTGATAGTCTGTTTTCAAATGCTGATACCAATTAACTGGTAAATGTTAGTTAACAGTGGATTTTCTTTTAAAGGAGACCATATAATTAAAAAATAAAAGAAAAGAAATTTGAGGGGGGGTAACATTGCCTTAAAAACTGTATTTGGGGAGAAAGAAGGGAGGAAGTAAATGACACCAATACACAATCTGGTTAATATCAAGTATAACAAGTATATAAAGCCAAAATTTTGAATTGCTAATGTAGCCACACTCAGTCTCTCAGCTACTTGCTGGGGAATAGATAATTTGGATAGTAATGGAAGAGACTTATGCATTCTCTAAAAGTTTTAGTACAAGCAATTAATTTGATACGAGGCTTAGATTCTATAGAAGTGGTGGCTTTATGAAGGACAAAAGAAAAATCTAACTGCCTTTTTATGGAGATATGATTGATACATTCTAAAACATGAATTCTTTTGGATGCTTTGGGTTCTATAGGCATAGGAACTGGTAAAAATTAACTTTACAACAAACGTAAATTAGTCAACTTCATATCTTAAAGATGTTTGATCATTAAAATTTCCACTTTTCAATTGTGTTCTTTTCTCTGATTAAGTTCAGGTCCAAGCAGAACTTCAGATGTGCAATGATCATTCTTAAATTTCACTTAAAAGTGAAGGGAGGTCTGTGTGAGAGCAGGGGGAACGCTTGGGAAGTCACCACTTCTCTGCTTTGAGTATTGACTCATGTATTCCGTAAACACTCCTGTAGAATAAGACATGTTTGAAATCTTCTGCGAGTCACAGACAGGGCTCAAGATGTCAATATTGAGACCTTTCTTCTACTAAGGGAAAATATAAAGATGAATTATTTGGGGAGGTGGCATTAGAGAACACCTGAGTTCAGTGATATCTTAGTAAGTTTCTTCAGAAGATTGATGCCTGTCCGGGAGAACAAGAAAAATTATTTATAAAGCTGCAACCTTTAGCTAAGGAGTTCCCCCGTGCCAGCTCGTGTGACGGGTGCTCTTCCTCACTGTGAGAGATGGACCATGGTGAAGTGAAAAATGGTCAAGTCCACAGGAATTTGGGATCAGTCAGTCTCACAAACACCTCCTTGTGTTTTACCTGTGGCTCCAAATTTGGCTTTTCAAAATTCTAGGATTTTAAAAGATCTTCAGGCAGTAGAATTAAAACAAACTTATGAACAGACCTTAGAGTGCTATACGCTACCATAAAGAAGTTTTAAACCGAAATAGAGACAATCTCCCCCAGCTTTTTGCACCTTATGTAGATAGAATGAGTATTCAATAAAAAATATATTTTTTTAAATGGTGAATTTTCAAGTAACAGACATTTAGGAAAGCATCAAACAACAGAGTTACTTTATTCAGTAAGAATGCTCACCTGGTAGGCTAAGAAGGGCCTAAGAAAAGCAACTCATCTGGTAGCCTATGGTTCCCTAACCAACTTGTCCTCTTACCATGATAACCTTAGAAAAGGAGATAATTCTTAAAAGGAACCTCTAAGTGGGCAAACCATTANTTCTTTACAGAGGTTGCCATTTCCTCCTGCAGGAGATCTTTCCAACCCACGGATTGAACGCATGTCTTCTGCGTCTCTAGCACTGGCAGGTGGATTCTTTACCACTGAACCACTTGGGAAGTCTCTGGTATATATATTTCATAGCAAAAACATAAATAACAGTAAGTAATAAAAGACATGTCAGAGTTGAACTAACAGTATATTTAATCTGGTAATTTGTATCTGGTTTTCTGGAGAATAGTGAGTGGGTTATCCTTCAGGATTCTAACTTACAGAAGGGAATTGCAAAGTGATAGCGATGAGTTATATAGTTGAAACTATTGCGTTTATAACTAAAACTGGTGAGTTTTATAACGAACTATAGAGTAATCATCAATGGATTTTTGCAAGACATTTGCTGAACATTTTGATATTCTCAATCTTCAGAGCATCTTCAGACTGAGAATAGAATACATTGCTGTCATTGCTAACTTCATTACAGGGAGTGAGAACTGGATTACCACAATAATGAGTTGGTTTTGGACTTGTCAGATTGGTTTTTAGCTCACTGAAGCAAGTATCTTAACATGTAATAGAAAAAAAACTTCAATTGCCAGCAGCTTGAATGGCCAAAGATTGGCACCAAAGGAAAACTCTGGACCAATATTTACTGCTTCACAAAGGCAAAATAAAAATATGCAGAGATTTTATATATTTATCTAATTATATAAAAATACACATAAACATATAAAATATAAAAATGGGCTTAATTACCAAACAAACAAAACTAAGAGAAGCCTTTTGTTAAAACTTAATAACAAAAAGACAATTAAGGTTTTTAAGTTTTTACTTAAAATTATGATAATGGCAACAACAAGGCATCTAATTTTTTTCTGAACAGCTACTTCTCAGGTGTGTCAGGTTACATGGCGTACTAGCATTTTGTCTTATATCCCTAATTTTTCTGCAATCACCACAAATTAATGTAATCCATTGATAAGCTAAGGTCAGATCAGAGGTCTAATGAGGCTTCAGGCTACACATCTGTTATATTTTTGATATAAGAGATTGCAAAGGTTCAAGTTTAAACTTAAATATTTAAGAGAAAATATAAAATCAATTTAAACCATCTCTGCAAAAACTGCAGATTAGTTTTGAGTTCTGAAATGAACAGAAAATAACTGATTCATGACTGTAGTTTTAAAATGTTGGCATTTCAAGTGTGGTGGCTCAGTAGTGGCCACTCGACTCCACCCTGCTTTTTTATTTATATTTTAAATTGACGTATAGTTGATTAACAATGTTGTGTTAGTTTCTGGCGTAGAGCAAAGTGATTCAATTATATATACATATATAGTATATTTGCATTCTTTTTTATATTCTTTTCAATTATGGTTTTTCACAAGATATTGAATATAGTTCCTATGCTATACAGTAGGCCTTTGTTATCTATTTTATATATAGCAGCTTGACTGAACATCAGAATCTGCTCATCCTAAATTCCTATTTTATCCCTCCCCGATTTCTTTCCTTTTTTGGTAACCATAAGTTCATGCTTACTTTTTATACATGGGTGGAAAAGAATTCATTCTATCTTGTTAATGCTGGTTTATATCTCTTAATTAAAATGAAGCATTATCATCATGTAAAAAAAAAAAAAAGACCATTTGATTTCTTAAATGCTAAATCTTTCCCCATAGCAACACAGATTTCTGAAACAAAAAACAATGGCTATTCTATATAACTTTAAAAAAGAAAAAACAGATACTTCATTTTTCATGGAAAATGACTCTGGCGCGAGATCTACTGTTGGTCTCTCATCCTTCTTTTATGAGATTAAGACATGGGAGTGCAACAACTCCGTCTCAGCACAGCATCTGACAACCATAATTTCCTTTTCTTTTGCTCCTGGCGGTGCTAAATCCTTTAAGTCCTTTCCTGGGAGGCTCTCCTCCTGCTCGGGTAATTTTAGCAACACATAGCCTGCTAACCCTTCTGCAAGCTCCCGCTCCAGCCCCCTTTATTCTGGATCTCTTATATCTATTACAGTTGAGTCGGTCCTTTCCCCTCAAATCTTCCAGAGTATTGTGGATAGTAATTCACTTGCGTAATTGGCTCAAGAGATGAAAATCTTGTATCGGCCTCTCTTAGCTGCTAATCTATCCAGCTGACTGCAAGCCTAATTGGCAGCTTGTTTAGTAATTTGGCTCCTAAAGTGTTGTATTGATGTTGGATAAACAGCCAATGGAAGGGGAGGTGACACCCGCTGGCTCCCACATAACACAGTGCATCACTTCAGTCCTGACCCCGTACTCAGAAGGCTTTTAGTGGCCTGCGCTCATTCTTTCTTCCCACCCTCTTTCCCCATTACTTTACTAGTCAGCTGAAGAGCACGGTTATTATTATTTGTGACATTATTAGAATCGCCAGTTCTCATGTTGTCCTCTGGTCTCAATAACTAATTTAGGGACATGGGTTTTTGCTTGCTGTTAAGAAACAGCGTTGAGCACAGACTGGGCTGTGAGAAAGTGGTGAGGGTTAGTACTTTTTGTCAAATGTTTTAATTATTTCATTTTTTAATATAGAAAAGCCTCACTGAGATCATTATACACTTTATCTGCAATAATGCAGATGTTTTTCAGGTGAATTTTGCGAAATAAAATCAGTTCAAATAGCCAACTGCTTAAAAATACAAGGCTCTTACTTTTTAAACAATGAAATGTAAAACTAGTTTCTTTTTCTTTTTTTTTTTAACTAAGTGAAAAAAACTTTGCATAGTAGGGAATGAAAGACATGGTTGATACTGACGTGTCTGGAGAAGGAAAGGTTTTTATTAACAGATATTTTGGTTATAGGGGATTCCCAGGTAGCCCTAGTGGTAAAGAATCCACCTGCCAATGCAGGAGACACAAGTTAGGTGTGTTCGACCCCTGGGTCCAGAAGATCTCCTGGAGGAGGAAATGGCAACTTACTCCAGTATTCTTGCCTGAGAAATTCTATGGACAGAGGAGCCTGACAGGAGCCTGACTGAGCACACACATTTTGCTTATACAGATACACTTCTTATGGGATGCTGCTGCTGCTGCTAAGTCGCTTCAGTCGTGTCTGACTCTGTGCGACCCCATAGACGGCAGCCCACCAGGCTCCCTGGGATCCTCCAGGCAAGAACACTGGAGTGGGTTGCCATTTCCTTCTCCAATGCATGAAAGTGAAAGGTGAAAGTGAAGTCGCTCAGTCGTATCCGACTCTTAGCGACCTCATGGACTGCAGCCCACCAGGCTCCTCCATCCATGGGATTTTCCAGGCAAGAGTATTGGAGAGGGGTGCCACTGCCCTCTCTGTTCTTATGGGATGATTGTATTAATATATCAAAGAATAATGTTTTCAGAAAACTAAAAAAAAAAGTCTTAAAACTATTGGTTCTGAAGGCACACAGGGGTATTTGTCTGCTATAATATGATCAGGACAATTTATGGTCTACCTACTATGTACCTGGTCTGTGCTTTACTTGTTAGGCATGTGGCATTCACAATCTCCATTCCTCTCAACAACTGTGCAAGGCGCGGGGAGTACTGATATAATGGGCCTCGGAGAGATGAACTGCTTGACCATTGCCACATAGTAGACTAAGAATCAAACTAAGTTTATTCTAAAAACCTACATACTTTCCATTACCTACACTGCCTTCCTAGAAGAATTAATGGCAAATAAACAACTTCAGTGGAGATGATGTTCCAAATTATTTTTAAAATTTAATTGGGTTACATGTCAATTGCAGTATCAACTTCTCTCAATTTGCATTTGGACAATACAGCGCATAGTACCTACTCACAATGACATAGTTGGATAACTTACAACATAATGTCTGTGGCTCTCAGAGAGTACCAGTGCTACTGCGGCCGTGATTTCTTTCAGCAACCTGAAACGTTATTATTGGCTCCACTGACAGAACGAACTAAGGTTTAAAGAGGTAATAGTGACTGTTGGTGTTTAGCTGCTAAGTCGTGTTCAGCTCTTCTGTGACCCCATGGATTGTAGCCCCTCTCCCCAGGCTCCTCTATCCATGAGATTTCCCAGGCAAGAGTACTGGGTCACCATTACCTTCTCTATCGAGCCCATGTCTCCTGCCTTGGCAGGCGGGTTCTCTATCACTGAGGCACCAGGGAAGCCCTTAAAGAGGTAATGCATCTGCTCAAAGTCACCCAGTTAGAAAGTGCCCCAGTTAGAGTGTGAATTTAGGACACCTGAACCTTAATGTTACCCTTTCACCGACTGGACATCGATCTTAAAATATTCTATCATCATTAGTTTCTATGATGTCATTTCTTCTGCCACATTGTCCCAAATGACAGCGATTTTAACATAATCATAAATTTTCTGGAAAAAACTGTTCATCTAAATTAACATAGCAAGTCTGTTTGAAGAGTGTTTCAATTCTTCTGAAATACCTCAAAATTCACTTTGTTATTAACCCAGCTACTTTTTCTTTGGCTGATATTTAAATAGAAATTTGTTTTAGCTGTATTTACCATAAACAGCATGTACTCAGTTTTGTTCGTTTATCCATTATAATAATCCCAGAATTTAACTGATGCGTTTACTCCATTTATATTTATTGTGATCATTGATATATCTGGGTTATTTTTACGATGTTACTTAAAGATATTTACCTTGCTTTCTCTACATTTTTTACTTCCTCTTTTCTGGCATCCACTGCTTGCTTATACTAGCTTGAAAATTATATATTATTTCTGTATTCTTTAATTTTTAAACATCAACATGCATACCTGGCTTTATTATTCCCTCACATTTTACATCTTATTGTTGTTCAGAGTTTTAGCTCCATCTTATTTTCTTATTATTTACATTTATTTATTTATAATTGGGGGATAATTGCTTTATAATGTTGTTTTGGTTTCTGTCATACATCAACATGAATCAGCCATAGGTATACATATGTCCCCTCCCTCCTGAACCTCCCTCCCACCTTAAATCCCAGCCCACTCCCCCTGGTTGTTGCAGAGCACCAGATTTGAGCTCCCTGTGTCATACAGCAGATTTCGACTGGCTATCTAATTTTACACGGTTTATGTATATGTTTCAATGCTATTCCATCTGCTTTTATACACCCAAATTAATTCACCTAAGACTGTGTGGATCACAATAAACTATGGAAAATTCTGAAAGAGATGGGAATACCAGACCACCTGACCTGCCTCTTGAGAAATCTGTATGCAGGTCAGGAAGCAACAGTTAGAACTGGACATGGAACAACAGACGGGTTCCAAATAGGAAAAGGAGTACGTCAAAGCTGTGTATTGTCACCCTGCTTATTTAACTTCTATGCAGAGTACATCATGAGAAACCCTGGGCTGGAAGAAACACAAGCTGGAATCAAGATTGCCAGGAGAAATATCAATAACCTCAGATATGCAGATGATACCACCCTTATGGCAGAAAGTAAAGAGGAACTAAAAAGTCTCTTGATGAAAGTGAAAGAGGAGAGTGAAAAAGTTGTCTTAAAACTCAACATTCAGAAAACGAAGATCATGGCATCCAGTCCCATCATTTCATGGGAAATAGATGGGGAAACAGTGGAAACAGTGTCAGACTTTATTTTTGGGGGGCTCCNAAAAAAAAAGTTATTAAATTTAATAATGATGGGTCTTTATCTGAAAATATCTCATTTCTTGGGAAATAATTTAACTGGGATAGAAAACTCTAGGTTGATTCAGTTATCTCATCTCAGCACTTTGAAAATATTATCTCTTATTTTCTGGATTGTATCACTTTTTAAGTTTGTTGCCAGTATAATTTCATTCCTGTGTAAGTTATATCTTTTCTCCTTGGCTGTCTTTAAGTTCTTTCCTTGCGTTTGATGCTCTACAGTTTTATTATGGTGTGTCTAGGTATGACTTCATTTGTATTTACTATTTCCTGATAAAGGCTTATATTTTTGTACATGAAGATTTAAGTTTTCTTCAGTTGTAAAAATTCTGTTATTTTTGAATTCTATAACTATCCTCCTGGAATAGGATACCTCGTTCTTCTATTTTTTTCTGAAAGTTGCATTAGACATATACTGAGCTTCATGCTCCTTCAAGCACCCTGACCATGCTTTTACATTTTCCATGCTTTATCCCTTGGTGCTTTTGGGCTTCCCAGGTAGCTCAGCAGTAAAGAACCTGCCTGCTAATGCAAGAGACACAGGAGGTGTGGGTTTGATTCCTGGGTTGGGAAGATCCCCTGGAGTAGGAAATGGCAACCGACTCCAGTATTCCTGCCTGGAGAATCCCAGAGCAGCCTGGCAGGTTATAGTCCATGGGGTCAAAAAAGAGTCTTAGGTAGTCTCTTCAGATTACTCTTCAAATTCACTGCTTTTGCCGCTGTAGTTTGTTTGTTTGGCTGTATCTAATGTGCTATTCAACCCATCAAGTGAAGTTATGATTTTTAAGATTTTTTTCAAAACAAAATAATTGCAAATTTCTTTTTTTTTTTTTTAACCACAGCTGTCTTTTCTCTTTTCAGTCATTCCCTTTCATTTTCTAATCTATTTTTACAACTACTTCTGTTAGTTTTGGATTGTGAGAACATCTTCAGCAGGTTTCCATTTGTGGTGATTCTTGAGGCTTGGGTGGAAGGCACGGACCTCTACGGTGGTTTTGCATTTCCTTCAAAGACCAGTTTTGATGCTAAGTTTTGGCATAGTGTCATTTAAAACTAGAGTCTCAGGTAGGGGTAGGCTCTTGGTTACTTATCTTCAGAGTTTTCCAGTTAGAGCCCAGGTAGAAACCAGGTTCTTTATTTTCGTGTCCTTGTGAGTGAGTTTTGTTTCTGGTTTGCCCTGTTCTGAGGACAGAGCGCTTCAGATACTCTGTTCCCCAGCTTGGCTCTCTCCACAAGGAACCAACATGCCTCCAGATTTCCTAGACTGGTTCCTCGGAATGAGTTCTCTCTTTCCCGCAGTCTCAGTAATGCATCTAAAGAGATGGTTTTACATTTTATTCAACATGTCCAGGTATTCTTAGTTTGAATATTTTCTCACTAGTCTTTCATACTGTCAGGAATAGAAATTATTTTCTTTCTTTTTTTTAATTGGAGTATAGTTGCTTTACAATGTGATAGTTTCTGCTGTAGAGCAAAGTGAATCAGCTATACATATACATACAGTCCCTCTTTTGGGGATTTGCCTCCCACTTAGTTCGCCACAGAGCACTGAGTCGAGTTCCCTGTGCCATACAGTAGCTTCTTATTGGTTATTTGTTTATACACAGCAGTGTACATATATGTTAATCTCTGTCTTCCAGGCCATCCCATCCCCTCCTTTCTCTCCGTGATGTCCAAGCATTGGTTCTCTATGTCTGTGTCTCTATTTCTGCTTTGTAAATAAGTTCATCTATACCATTTTTCTAGATTCTGCCTAGATGCATTAACACACAGTATTCATCTTTCTATTTCTGACTTACTTCACTCTGTATGACAGTCTCTAGTTCTAGCCACATCTCTGCAAATGGCACGATTTCATTCCTTTTCATGGCTGAGTAATATTCCATTAGATACACACACATGTATATGTATATACACACACACACACACACACACACACACACACAATATCTTCATGCATTCCTCTGTTAATGGACATTGAGGTTGCTTCCATATCCTGGCTATTGTAAATAGTGTTGCAGTGAACACCAGGGTGCATGTACTGTAGTTACTTTCTATCTAATATGTGTGCTTTCTCTTTCCTTAAGTGTTTCTTGTATCATATGACAATGGAGAGCTGTTTAAAATGCTTCTGCGACACGCAACTGAAAGGTGGTTCATATATCCAAGAGGAAGAGGGTAATGTATTTCCTAGGCTTTTGCTGTATGTTTGGATGTAGTTTGGTTTCAAAATGAATAACAACAACCCCTTTCCTCTGCCAAGTCTGCCTGTTTTAAAATCCAGGAAGAGAAGATAATCTACAGTGGTCATACAGATCCAGGGATAAAAGAAAGTAAAAATATAATTATTGATAAGACAAATTTGAGCAACTGAAGAGTTATAGCACCTGGGAAGGGAGCTTGGGTACATCACACATTTCCTGATTATGTTCAGTATGACTTAAAAGAATACCTTTGAAAAATTTTCACCCTTTATGATTTACAGTCTGCCTTTATCACCTTCAATATTTATAAAGATTATTTTACTATTGAAGTATCAGTAGGATGCAGAGGAAAAAACTGAAAAACCACAAAAAGCTGCACTGTAACTCCCTCCTAAGAACTTGCATGTCCACAAAGACACAGTTACTCTGGAGCAATATCTATACTGAAATATTGAACTTCAGTAGGTATTTCTCTGCATAATTTAAAATGTAGAGAAGAAAGTCTACTACTTGTAGTGAATACTTTACCTATGGTAATATTTCAATAGAAAACAACATAGAAATATCAAGTCCTAACTGTGGACCACAATAAATTTAGTAATGCATAGAAGACAAAACATTTAAAAAATACGGCAGCCACAACATCTCAATAAACATACTGAAATCTTTTTAACTAGCAAAACCTCAGTAAGCTATGACTTCTACCCCAACATAAGACCCTAACCAACACTGCTGATGGCCTTTAAAAACATGTTAATAATATCCCTCCTATTTTGTTCATTTCTTTTCTTCACCCTTACTGATGACATTTTTCAAACTATAAAATGCACTCTGCTGGCAAACCTTCTCGCTTCAACAATTCTCTCTTTTATAACAGTAAGTCTATATCCTCTGCTACTGAAACATCCACTATCTTTTGGTGTGTGACTTTGAATGAGGCAGAAAACAAGCCGTACATTTAAAAATCAATATCTAACCTTATCAATATTCATTTTACTTTGTCAATACAAAATACAAAGGTGAAAGAGCAGTAAATAAGCTAAAGCACTGAAATAAACTCGGTGTTCCTGTCACAATTAATAAATGTTCAACCGGTAACACTGCTGGCTGGTCTATAGCTTTATAAAGTGACTCAAATTATGCTTCAATATTATTGCTACACAGGGTGAGTAAAATTTTCAATACAATAGCTGGTAAAAATGATCAGATTTGGGGTTATTAATTTCACAGGGGACTTTAAATATTCAAAAAAATGACTTATTATGAATACAAAACATGTAACCGTTTAGCATCTTAAATTATTATATAAACATAGTTTGGGATTATAAATTAAAGTGCCTAGTTATAGTTTTCTGACAATTTTTTGCCAAATCTTTCCTAAACCTGCTGTTTTGTCTCCATCCTATTTCATATATACACCAGAGGGAATTACTTAACAATATTCAGACCATCAGCCTTTTAATTCTTATTCTTGATTTCAAATCAGAAAGTGTTACCCTCATCTGCCTTTTTCCAGCTTAGACTGAATGTTGACTAAAGGTAAAAGAACTGTGAAAACACATCTCAGTTTCAGTGTGTTTTGGGGGAAGTCTATAAAGGCCCAGACAATGGCAGGGATACTTTCCTTCAAATCATTCTACATTCTAACCTACCCTGGAAGCTTATGAAGATAAGATTCTTTGTTATGTGACTGACTATATATTCCAGAACTTGAAAAATATCATTTTTGGAGATAAGATGATCTAGGATTCATAACCTCATTAACAAAGTGTATTTATGCAAAAGCATTTCTTATGTGAATTTGGATAATAATCTTCACCTTAGAGTTGATTCATTAGTATTAGAAGATATTCTTTTTAAAACTAAGGATTTTAAAATAACCTCATTCTCTTCCTCCTTGAGAGGAACAGTTATGCATGGATTTTTAAAAATGCATGAGTAACATAATTCTCCTACTTCAATACTGTTTGATTAATTACAAAAATGCATTAACTTTCTATGAATTATGTTTTTTTAAGTAAAACAATGTAGTAATACAATCAAAATCTTGAGTTGTAAGGAGAATCACAAAAATTTTGAAAAATAACATTTAGAATATGCTGGTAGATGCCTAGGAATGTTTTAGGCTAAAGTTTAATCTTTATACCCATACTCTATAAAAAATGATTTCTTCTGATGCTGTTGAGTTGTCACATCAAAATCACCCTGTAGATATAATTATATTATCCTCTTCCCAACCATTACATATTTTCCTGTTCACTTCACATATGTTCAGAGTGTTAGGACCTGACCCTGACAGTCTCTCTTACTTATTGCTGGCTCTCAAGTGCTTTAGTCACACTCCTAAGATTGTTCTTGTACTATTCTGCCACAAATGTGTGAATCATTGAAAGATAAGAGAATTCAGGAGACCATTCAACCAGAATGGGAGTATTAAAGAATCCAACACTTGCCTTATGCATGATTTGAATTGAAAAACTTACGATATGTATTTAATCTAAAAGTGGCTATATGTTCCTATATAAAGACACACATTAGAGGTATACTAATGAATGTTCTGTGTTTCTGCACAACAAATTTAGATAAATGTTTTTGGCACTTCAGATTTGCAACAGTCTATAAAAAATAAACTATAGAATAGTTTCTCTCTCTCTATATATATAATTACATAAAATACATGGAATATGATGGTCTTTACTTATATATTCTTACAAAGGGACCTAAGTATATTGTCACTAAAAGAAGATGGGTTTAGGAGTAATGCAGACTTTGGCTTGAATCCTCCCTTTGCCCTTCAATCATTCTGCCTTCACAGATAGCTAACAAGAAGCCCACACGTTTGAATCTTCATTTTATGCTGTACAGTGAATGATAATAACATGTGAAACACCAAGTTGTTGCAAAGATAACAATAATAAAGCTTTGGTACATACTAGACACTCAATAAGTGGTAAATATTTATCTACATAAATATTTGTTGTAGTTGTTCAGTCTCTCAGTCTTGTCTGACTCTTTGTGACCCCATGGACTGCAGCACGCCAAGCTTCCCTGCAAGCTTCCCTGTCCTTCACCATCTCCCAGCGAAGAGCAAACTCATGTCCATTGTGTCAATGATGCCATCCAACCATCTCATCCTCTGTCGCCCACTTTGTCTCCTGCCCTCCATCTTCCCCAGGGTCAAGGTCTTTTCCAATGGGTCTGCTCTTTGCATCAGGTGGCCAAAGTATTCAGGAGTATTGGAGCTTCAGCTTCAGCATCAGTCCTTTCAATGAATATTCAAGGTTGATTTCCTTTAGGATTGACTAGTTTGATCACCTTGCAGTCCAAGTGATGCTCAAGAGTCTTCTCCAGTACCACAATTCAAAAGCATCAATTCTTTAGCACTCACCCTTTTTTATGGTTCAACTCTCAATCTGTCCATGACTACCTGAAAAACCACAGCTTTGACTATATAGACCTTTGTTGGAAGAGTGATGTCTCTACTTTTCAATACGCTGTCTAGGTCTGTCATAGCTTTCTTTCCAAGGAGCAAGCGTGTTTTAATTTCATGGCTACGGCCACCATCTACAGTGATTTTGGAGACCAAAAAAATAAAACCTGTCACTGTTTCCACTTTTCTCCCATCTACTTGCCATGAAATGATGGGACTAGATGCCATGATCTTCGTTTTTCAAAATATTGAGTTTTAAGTCAGCTTTTTCACTCTCCTCTTTCACCCTTGTCAAGATGTTCTTTAGTTCCTCTTCACTTTCTGCCATTAGAATGGCATCATTGGCACATGTGAGGTTGTTGGCATTTCTCCTGGCCACCTTGATTCCAGCTTGTGCTTCATCCAGCCTGGCATTTCCCATGATGGACTCTGCATATAAGTTAAATAAGCAGGGTGACAATATGCAGCCTTGAAGTACTCCTTTCCCAATCCTGAAATTGTTCCATTGTTCTATGTCTGGTTCTAACTGTTGCTTCTTGATCTGCATACATGTTTCTCAGGAGGTAGGTTAGGTGGTCTGATATTGCGATCTCTTGAAGAATTTTCTACAGTTTGTTGTGAGCCACACAAAGGCTTTAGCATAGTCAATGAAGCAGATGTTTTTCTGGAATTCCCTTGCTTTTTATATCCAGCGGATGTTGGCAATTTGATCTCTGGTTCCTCTGCCTTTTCTAAATCCAGCTTGAACATCTGGAAGTTCCTGGTTTACATACTGTTAAAGCCTATCTTGAAGGATTTTGAGCATTACTTTTCTAGCATGTGAAATGAGTGCAATTGTATGGTAGTCTGACCATTCTTTGGCATTGCCTTTCTTTGGGATTGGAAAGAAAACTGACCTTTTTCAGTCCTGTGGACACTGCTGAGTTTTCCATTTGTTGACATATTGAGTGCAGCTTTTAGCAGCATTGTCTTTTAGGATCTGAAACAGGGCAGCTGGAATTCCATCACTTACACTAGCTTTGTTTATAATGATGCTTCCTAAGGCCCACTTGACTTCGCACTCCAGGATGTCTGGCTCTAGATGAGTGACCACACCATCATGGCTATCTGGGTCATTAAGAGCTTTTTTGTATAGTTCTTTGGTATGTGCCAACTCGTCTTAATCTCTTCTGCTTCTGATGGTCTTTGCCATTTCTGTCCTTTATTGAGCCCATCTTTGCATGAAATGTTCCCTTGATATGTACAATTTTCTTGAAGAGATCTCTGCTGCTGCTGTTGCTGCTGCTGCTAAGTCGCTTCAGTCGTGTTTGACTCTGTGCAGCCCCATAGATGGCCTCCCACCAGGCTCCCCCGTCCCTGGGACTCTCCAGGCAAGAACACTGGAATGGGTTGCCATTTCCCTCTCCAATGCATGAAACTGAAACGTGAAAGTGAAGTCGACTCTTGGTGACCTCATGGACTGCAGCCTACCAGGCTCCTCCATCCATGGGACTTTCCAGGCAAGAGTACTGGAGTGGGGTGCCATTGCCTTCTCTGTGAAGGGATCTCTAGTCTTTCTCATTCTATTGTTTTCCTGTATTTTTCACTTAAGGAGGCTTTCTTACCTCTCCTTGCTATTCTCTGGAACTCTGCATTCAGTTGGGTGTATCTTGCCCTTTCTCCTTTTCTTTTCTTGGCTATTTATAAGGCCTCCTCAGACAACCACTTGTCTTCTTGCATTTCTTTCTCTTTGGGATGGTATTGGATACCGCCTCCTGTACAATGCTATGAACCTCCATCCATATAAACATATTCTGCATGTAGGTGCTTCCTACTTCCAAATTCCAAAAAGTCAACAAAATTAGAGGATTAAGATCAGATATTAAACTTGTAACTACATGTATAATTTCATAAGGTAACCTTTTATGTGAATGAACAACTGTATTATAGGTGCTCCAATTTTTAAGTTATTCTTCAATTTTTTAGTGCTGAACTACGGAAAAGGTCTCTGAAACAGAGAATTTAAGCTTCATATCTTTTATTTCCTTTGAAATCATGTCAAGATATCTCTCTATATCTGTATTTATGTTTATATTTCCCCATTCTCACTGCTTACTCTTCTGTTGATACAAATCTTATAATTTATCATGGCCAAAATAACTCTTCCAATGAAAGAATTCCCAAATTGAAGCTGAGAGAGGCGGTTTATAAATCTGAATGGTTAAGGATCCCAGGCAATAGGCCAAAGCTATAATAGTAACTTTGTAATTGATCTTGTGTTCCTATTGTTTAGTGGGTAAGTTGTATCTGAATCCTTTACAACCTCAAGGACCACAGAATGCCAGGCTCCTCTGTCCTTGGGATTTTCTAGGCAAGAATACTGAAGTGAGTAGCCATTTCCTTCTCCAAGGGATTTTCCTGACCCAGGGATCAGAGAAAACATCTGCACTGCAGGAGGATTCTTTAGCACTGAGTGACCACGGAAGCCCAACTGTTCAGTATCTACATGGAAAACGTTTTCTCAGAGTCATTTTGCTGAACCACAGACCTACTATGGTTCATTGTGGTTTATTTCCATATTTAAAGTGAAAGGTTTTTTTTTGCATCTATTTCTGCTTTATTGACTATGCCAAAGCCTTTGATTATGTAGATCACAACAAACTTGTGGAAAGTTCTGAAAGAGATGGGAATACCAGACCACCTGATCTGCCTTGTGAGAAATCTGTATGCAGGTCAAGCAGCAACAGTTAGAATTGGATATGGAACAACAGACTGGTTCCAAATCGGGAAAGAAGTACATCAAGGCTATATATTGTCACCCTGATTATTTAACTTATATGCAAAGTACATCATGCCAAATGTCGGGCAGGATGAAGCACACACTGGAATCAAGATTTCTGGGAAAAATATCAATAACCTCAGATATGCAGATGACACCACCCTTATGGCAGAAAGCGAAGAAGAACTAAAGAGCCTCTTGATGAAAGTGAAAGGGAAGAGTGAAAAAGTTGGCTTAAAACTCAACATTCAGAAAACTAAGATCATGGCATCCAGTCCCATCACTTCATGGCAAATAGATGGGGAAACAATCAAAACAGTGAGAGATTTTTTTTTTTTTGGTGGGGGGGGGCGGCAGGCTCCAAAAAATCACTGAAGATGGTGACTGCAGCCGTGAAATTAAGTTAAATTAAAAGTTAAGACCAATCTAGACAGCATATTAAAAAGCAGAGACATTATTTTGCCAACAAAGGTCTGTCTAGTCAAAGCTATGGTTTTTCCAGTAGTATGTACAGATGTGACAGTTGGACTATAAAGAAAGCTGAGCGCCAAAGAATTGATTCTTTTGAACTGTGGTTTTGGAGACTTTTGAGAGTCCCTTGGACTGCAAGGAGATCCAACCAGTCCATCCTAAAGGAAATCAATCCTGAATATTCATTAGAAGGACTGATGCTGAAACTGAAACTCTGATAC
This sequence comes from Neotragus pygmaeus, assembly GCA_006410875.1. Classification (NCBI taxonomy): domain Eukaryota; kingdom Metazoa; phylum Chordata; class Mammalia; order Artiodactyla; family Bovidae; genus Neotragus; species Neotragus pygmaeus. The sequence continues at coordinate 1,286,662 of SJYV01035481.1, forward strand.
TTTGGCTACCTGATGTGAAGCACTGACTCATTGGAAAAGACCCTGATGCTGGGAAAGATTGAGGGCAGGAGGAGAAGGGGATGACAGAGGATGAGATGGTTGGATGGCATCACTGACTCAATGAACATGAGTTTGACTAAACTCCGGGAGTTGGTGATGGACAGGGAAGCCTGGCATGCCAGTTCATGGGGTCACAAAGAATCAGACACGACTGAGCGACTGAACTGAACTGAATTGAAAGTGAAAGTTAGTTGCATAGTTGTGTCCAGCTCTTTGTGATCCCATGGACTGTAGCCTGCCAAGCTCTTCTGTCCTTGGAATTCTCCAGACTAGAGTACCAGAGTGGGTAGCCACTCCCTTCTCCAAGGGATCTTCCAAACCTGGGTCTCCTGCACTGCAGGCAGATTCCTTACCAACTGAGCCACTAGGGAGGCCCTTATTCCCATGTAGGTGTCTATACTTTAATAACCAGTTGGCTCCCTCCTATCACAGGTCTTCATCTCTGCCTCCCTTACCACTGCTCTTGCATGAGACCTTGAAATACACGCTAATCTTATTTATATTCATCCAAACCATGCTTAGGTCTTTGCTGTCTTTTAGGACGGCCTCCTATTCCCTCTGATCTAGTGTCTTGTCTTTGCTCAACACTTGTGGTTTTTCCTATGCTACACTCATTCGAATGACATGGATTTTGAGGTGGAAATGATGAGAGATTTTTTATTCAAATTCTAACTTGTCTAAGTAAGGAAAGATCAACCTAAGATTGCTGCAGAACTGGGTCTAGGAACCAGACTGCTGCATTCATGGCCAGGCTGCCATCTATTGAAACATGGGTCTTGTGATTTGATAGTGCTTCAGTACTTTAGAAATAATAATTATTAATTTCTTCTGGGGTTATCTGCCTTTTCATCTATTTATGCTTTGTTTTTCCAAGTCTATAATTTTCTTGAAGCCAAAGACAGCCTTTGAAGTTTCTGTATTCTACAATACCTCAAACAGTTTTGCAGGTACCTGTGTGTACGTGCTAAGTTGCTTAAGTTATGTCTGTCTCTTTGCAACTGTATGGACGTTAGCCCACCAGGCTCCTCTGTTCATGGAATTCTCCGGGCAAGAATACTGGAGTGGGTTGCTGTGCCCTTCTCCAGGGGATCTTCCCAACCCAGGGATTGAACCTGCCCCTCCTGCACCGGCAGCTGGGTTCTTTACCACTAGCACCACCTGAGAAGCTAAAGTGTGCAAGTGTGTGGGAAGTACTCGGGCTCAGTAGTAAAGAATCCTCCTGCCAATGCAGGAGATGCAGGTTTGATCCCTGGGTTGGAGAGATCCTCTGAAAAAGGAAATGGCTTCCCACTCTAGTATTCCTGCTTGACAAGTCCCATGGCCAGAGGAGTGTAGTGGGCTACAGTCCTTGGCGGTGTAAAAGATTTGGACACGACTTAGCAACTAAACAACAGCAAGTAAGTACTTTAGTGATTGGCTGCCCCAAAAGCTTACACAAGGAACACTTGATACATCCTGACACCAAAGGCAAATGATTTGCTTTACTGGTTTCTTAGAAGTGTGCTTCTTCCTCAGTGCAAGGTAAGGATTATCCATGTTTCACTCTTGATGATGTATAAAGTTTATATGTGTGCTCTGCCCCGAGCCCTCTTTCTTTTACCTGCTGTTGTAGGTCCCGGCAAAGGTGCGGCTTTTCTTCTCCGTTTGATATCTCCTGTGCACAGAGATCCTAAATGCATGCTTGTTTGCCTACAAGTAATTATCAGAAAAAACTATTAACAAAGGAGGAAAAAAAATGACACATAAATACACAGCTTGTATAATCTGAACCTAAATCAAAACATTCTCAACAAAGATGGAGCAGCCTAGCCAAACCACCAATCTTGTTTATATCGAAACATAATTACGTTTGTTGACAAGCGTTCAGCCGCTAAATGCGCCATCATAAATTGTTACTGGAATGAATAATATAAAAGGAATGCTTTTTAATTTTCAAAACTGGCAATCTTTCTGGCTCAACATAAAATCAAGCACTGTTGCTTCTGACAGGAAAATAGCTAAGATTAATTATCTAAAGAGATCACAATATTGTTGCTAGGTTATCAATTGGTTACTAATGCTTTACTGTCAGAACAACATTTATTACAGGAAAAGTATGATCAATTTCTTTTAGGATATTATATGGCAGTGAATTCTCTTAAAACATTTTACGTAGATAGAAGGAAACAGTGATGTTCTTCCTTATAATTCACATGATTTGAATTCTTTAGTTATTTATTAGCTAGGTGAGGAAACATAATTTGAATGCATTAATGCTGCTCTACTGATACTAGACAGGCTAAAATGATACTGGATTACCTTTGTAAAGACATGATTTATAAGAACTAAGAAGCAGACCTTCTGTTATTCTTGGAGTTAAGTCCGAATTAGATTTTTTTGTTTAACCATGGACTCCTAAATTTGAGTTTTAGTACAATTAGAAACGGTGCAATTGGAAATGAAGACAAACTAATAAGATGGAAAACATTTTAAAGCCTTCAAAAATTTCAGGCTATAGAGGACTGTGTTAATTTCCTGGATTATAATCCCTGACTTGGGGTTAGGATGGTGTCTAGGGGTCATGAAGCAGAAATAAATAAAGCAAGTTTATTAGGAAACATGACATTTTAGTAATTCAGAAAAATATGTGGTAGTATCCTGAAGTTTTATAGGGTCTGATTTGAAAACTAGATATTTTAGAGAAAAATGTAAAAGGAAAAAATTAATTCAGGTTAAAAAATTAAAAAAAATATATACATTTACACCCAGGTATTTAGATATAATGAAAAATTGGAGTTGGAGAGTAAAATTGTTTTATGTTATATAGAGTCTATCTATAACACACAAAGTACAATTAGTGATCTGGCTAATCCAAAGGGTGTATAATCTATCAATATAGGTAAAAACAAGTGGGTAAATATTTATCTAGTTTTCTCTTCCATTTTGTATTGAGTACATACTGGTTCTCTTTTATGGAATAAATATAATTATTAAAATACTTTAAAAATTAGTTCACTCAACTAATGACTAACTTTGCAGAAATATGTATGCTGCTGCTGCTGCTGCTGCTAAGTCACTTCAGTCGTGTCTGACTCTGTGCGACCCCATAGATGGCAGCCCACCAGGTTCCGCCGTCCCTGGGATTCTCCAGGCAAGAACACTGGAGTGGGTTGCCATTTCCTTCTCTAATGCATGAAAGTGAAAAACGAAAGTGAAGTCGCTCAGTCATGTCCGAGCCTCAGAGACCCGATGGACTGCAGCCTTCCAGGCTCCTCCATCCATGGGATTTTCCAGGCAAGAGTACTGGAGTGGAGTGCCATTGCCTTCTCCAGAAATATGTATACAGACACACACACACACACACACACACATATATGTTGAAGTGTTTCTGAACATGCATAACTGTGGTATTTTTATTGCTTTTTAAAAAAATCTTTTATCTCTTGACTGTGTTGTACAGCATGTGGGATGTTAGTTTCCCAACCAGGGACTGAATTCACACCTCCTGCATTGTCAGGGCAGAGTCTCAACCACTCAACCACCAGGCAAATCCCTTTATTGGATTTTGAGGTGTGGGTTTTGGCTCATATTGCCAAGAAAAAAAAAAGTTACAATCATAGCTATTTTTAAAAACTATATAGAAATTTAAAAAATTGAAAATTATGTCCTTTTTATAAAGCCAACATCATTTTTATAAAAAATTAATGAATTCACTTATTTGGCAAGCAGTTATTAGTATCCACTACTGACTTAGCATAGGACCTTATAGAAGAGGTGAAACGAGAAGAGTAGGAAAAAGGAGGTGGAAGATACAAAAGGAAATGGAATGCTTAGTTCTTATTACTGGAAGAGTTTTAAATCCAAGTGAGGAGATTAAGTTGTAAGTATATAAAATAATTAGGGACAGCAGTGGTAGTGGCAGGCACAATGAACTTTCTTAATATTACTAGAGATTACGGTATTTAGTCCTTACGACAAACCTAAACTTGTTTATTGAATATGCCATTTTTCTTTGTAGGGAAAAAAATATCTGTGCTTCAGTAGAAAACTATAGGGTACACCTAGTCACGTGATTCTGAGTCTGTGGGCGCCAAGTAACAGATAACTGAAGACAACAGGGAATAATTCTCATCTGTAGTTATACAGATAGGGCTTCCCTGGTGGCTCAGAGGTTAAAGCGTCTGCCTCCAATGCGGGAGACCCGGGTTCAATCCCTGGGTCCGGAAGATCCCCTGGAGAAGGAAATGGCAATCCACTCCAGTATTCTTGCCTGGAGAATCCCATGGACGGAGAAGCCTAGTAGCCTCAGTGTTCATGGGGTCACAGAGAGTCAGACACGACTGGGCGACTTCACCTGTAGTTACACAGATGAATTCTGTCCTAGGGAAGGATAATCCTCCTCCTGTGGAAAAAGCCAGTTTGTATCCATCTGTACAGTTATTCAGTCTTCCTTACTTCACATACATGTGTGCCTCTTTCATTTTTCTTTGAGCCCATTATAACATCTGCCTGGTTCCCTCATTCATCGATGAGTTAAAGAAAATCTCAAAGGTGTATTCATTTTATATCTGTAAGAGAGACCTGACTTCATCTTTTTGTACATTATCCTCCAACACCTCTGATCCCTCTTGGAACCTCCCCCCTAGAAAGAAACTGGAGTAGCTGACCTTGCGCACAGTGTGTACCTGACAGGCTCTGACACCAGGACCAACTGAGGAGGAGGGGAAAGAAACATTCTCGAGTCAGGAATAAAGTGGGAATCTGCATTCTTCAGCGTGGCCCTTTTCTGAGCGAGCCGCAAAAACCAACCCACGGATTCTATACTTCTGATCCTCCAGTTAAAACGTAATGAATATTCTTAAATTAAGCCACTGCTGGACAGGTTTTCTATACCTACTGCTGAAAGTATTCCTAAATGGTAAAGAGTTTGCTCTGTTCTGAGAGTTATGAGTAACTTCAGGATGTCTGGGAACAGTGTTTGCAGAAGGGCTTGTCTCACATGATGGAAGAACACTGGGCTGGACCACGGGCCGTGTGTGTCACACATGCCCTGGGAAGCCATCTGGATTTTATAGCTGATGTAGAGTCATGAAATGGCACCCCACTCCAGTACTCTTGCCTGGAAAATCCCATGGACGGAGGGGCCAGGAAGGCTGCAGTCTATGGGGTCGCTGAGGGTCAGACATGACTGAGCGACTTCACTTTCACTTTCACTCTTCACTTTCATGCACTGGAGAAGGAAATGGCCACCCACTCCAGTGTTCTTGCCTGGAGAATCCCAGGGACGGGGGAGCCTGGTGGGCTGCCGTCTATGAGTCGGACACGACTGAAGCGACGTAGCAGCAGCAGCAGAGTCATGAAAGGTCACAGGGCAGAAGAAAGCTGGTCAGATTCGTGGGATGCTGATGAACTGGGGTTGGGAGGATAACCAGGTTTACGGGTAGTTCAGACACACAGCTCCTCCAAGGGTATTAGTCTCTGTTATAATGAAGAACAATATCAAATGGCCACACAATGAAGCTTCTTTGTGTGAACATGTCTGAGTGAAGAGGTGGGCAGGGGTGGGAAGGCAGTCAATGAGAAGTCCTAATTCTGGATTATTTGAAAAACTAAGCTTGTTTTTGATTATTTTTCGATCTAAAGTTCAAACTGCACTTAAAAAATTAGCCAAGGGAGTCTTTTTAAAGAAATACCTTTTTAGAAATCACTAGAAGAAATATTTGCGGGTCTGATACACAGTATTAATAGTTGCTCTTTGTGACTCTTAAGAAGGCTGACTTCTACTTACAATGTTCTTGTACTAGTTGTATGGAACTGGAGTCTTCAAATTGTTTGGAAAAAACCACTCTCCCAAGTCAATGTTGCCTTTAAAACTTTTAATTTTTTTACACTGTTCAAATTTATTAGGAAGGTCTGCTTGCAAAGAGAGCGAAAAACAAATCTCAGGAACAACTCCCTCTTCTAAGCCTTTTTCTCATCTGCTGGGCCCCCAATTCCCTTTGTGGGTGTCTTTACAGAACAAGTGGGATAGATTATTTTCCTTCAGCTCCCCTCCCCTCCCCTCAACATAGCTACATAAAGTAAAAGAGACAAACCTTTCAAGGAGAATAAAGTTAAAGTTAATAAAGTCTGTACACTGAACCCAAAGACCTGAGCCATGAGAAAAACAGCCAGCTGTATTTCAGTAATTCTATCAAGAATTGACTACCTGCTACAGCACATGGAGAGATCGGGATTATTGATCACTAAGATTACCTTGTTGAAGCATGTCCCCCTCCCCGCCCCCCTTCAGAGAGGTGCAATAGCGCTGCTACAAATAACACTAAGTGAGGCCTACTCCGTTATTTAGTTGTCACTCTTAATGTAAAACAGAGCAGTTATTTTTTAATTTAAAAATCAATGAACGTCTCAAAGGCAGCCTAGTTGCTTTAGCCTAAATGAGTCATTTGTCTTTGCAAAGCAGAACACACGGATTATTATTCAAGGTGTTAGCCAGCAATTTTGGGGTTTTGTTTGTTTTTCTGCTGTGGTGTTTTGAAAAATGACCATACACTGTCCTATGAACAGACTCAAAATTGTTCAAAAATGTTATGCTCTTTTTGTTAGGGAAATTACCAATCAGCTCTATCAGTCTATCTGTTTCAGTTAGAGCCTTGGCTTGGGTGGAAAAGCAAGGAGAAAAGTCAGAACCTGATCACTTTATGACTAATGACACCTTAAAATATTAGGTGTAGACACACATGTATCTTTAAGTGGAAAGGATAAAGAAATAATGCTTTTCTGTGATGGATTAAATAAGCAAAGTCCACTGAGTTATGATTTAAAACATCATTTCCCACTGTACTCACGCTGAAAATTTTCCTGCTAAATATCCAAAAGCAGAGCTCACAAATCTTTTCATTTTGTTTTGCTTTTGAAACAGACTTCACTTGGTTTATCTCATCATTTCTCTCTCTTTTTTTTTAAACTTAAAAAAAAAAATCTTTCTAAAACTTTATTTTGTACTGGAGTATAGCCAATTAACACTGTTGTGACAGTTTCAGGGGCACAGTGAAGGGACTCCGCAATAGATGTACATGAATCCATTCTCCCCCAAACTCCCCTCCCATCCAGGCTGCCACATAAACATTGAGCAGAGGTCCCTGTGCTGTACAGTAGGTCCTTGTTGGTTATTCACTTTAAATATAGCAGATCGCTATCATCCCTTTAAGTGAGGTGGTGGGAGGAAATGGGGCATTTTATCTAGAGGGAAAAAAAAAGTAAAACAAAAACAAAAACACAAAGCAGAAACAAAAAATCTTCGGGAGGACCTGAGAACCTGGCTTTTGACAAGGGCTGAAACAGGCAGTGTCAAACACAATAATATTAAAAGGAAAGACAATAACAACTTGTCCCTTCGCGGTACGCGCATTTACAAATAGAGCTTTTCAGAGAATTAGGCCTCCTGAAAGCTGCCCCCTGGATAAAATGTGTTCGCAAGCAGCTTCAGACAAGCTGCAGAGAGAGACAAACAGATGTGACTATGGGCCCTGGCATTTGGCAAGAACACTCACTGTCAGTTAGAAAAATATAAGGCTGGACAGGGCATCAGCTGCACAGAGATGAAGCGGGTCTGTGGTGTCAGTGGAGGAGCAAGCAGTGCAAACCCAGCCCTGTGTGAACTCCCTGCTAGATACAAATTACCCTCTATTCCCCTTTACTTGGTGTCAGTATGTCTCAGAGTATTAACTGAACAAGTAAACATCAGTATCTAGCTCTTTCCCTTCTATGCCAATATGCACAATGTCAAGTACCGTTGAGCATAAATTTATTTTGTAACTTCTAGGATCACATTACATCCTTGTTCTTCATGGTTTAATTTCAAAGCCCCATCTTGCGCATGAAAACCCTTTGCACCATTCGGTATGTCCTTCACACCGTGATCAGTTTTGGTTCTGGCACCTTCTCTCTCATTTCTTTGCTCATGTGACACCCTAGCCCGTCTCAAGCCCATTTCCCTTCCCTTTGGAACGATCCTGACTTTGGCGAGGGGGACATTAAGTTATAATTCAGTGCACCGAATGCGATACTTGTGTCCCGGGAATCGAACCCTTAATTCTGGACATACCCTGTATTGTTATAAACCTTCTGATAATTTACGTCATCGCCCAGACTTCCCCAGATGCTAAACTGGATCTAGTCACCAGGTCCCTCTCTAACTGCAGGCTGACCTTCAAGCATCAGCTACTCCTGGTCTCCATGCCTACCTGCTCGGGAGGCTCTTTACTCTGCATCCTCAACCTCAGCTTACCTGTTGTCAAAGGCTCCAGCCCTTGGATACAGTGACCTGCCTGCCAGTGTGCAGTTCCCAACAGCTTCTGAAGAATCTGTGCTATCTGTGCCTCTTCCATCTCTTCTCAGAGGTCAAGTTCACACCTACTTCTGCCCAATCTGCTTTATTCTGCTGTATCCAGGTAACTGGCGGCTGCTGCCGGCATTGTTTCCTATGTGTTTCCTCCGTGCCAGGTTATAGGCCAACAAAGGCTTCCCTTCTGAAGCTCCTTGAAGGATGGAAGCTGTGTGTCAGGGGTTTCCAGGGAACTCAGGGACCAACGTCACTGCCTCACCAGCTACGGACTCTCCAGGGTCCTCAGAGGAGAGCAAGTGTGGATGAACTGTAGTGAGTGGGGGCTGAGATGTGTATAAGAGACAGTTCATGCACTGGAGAAGGAAATGGCCACCCACTCCAGTGTTCTTGCCTGGAGAATCCCAGGGACGGGGGAGCCTGGTGGGCTGCCGTCTATGAGTCGGACACGACTGAAGCGACGTAGCAGCAGNACTGTAGTGAGTGGGGGCTGAGGGGGAGAGAAGGGGAGGTGGGGACATGGAGGAGACAGTGGGAGCCTTCAGGGCTTCCCTGGTGGCTCGGATGGTAAAGAAGCTGCCTGCAGCGCAGGAGACCAGGGTTTGATCCCTAGGTTGAGAAGATCCCCTGGAGAAGAGAATGGAAACCCACTCCAGTATTCTTGCCTGGAGAATCCCATGAAAGGGGAGCCTGGAAGGCCACAGGGGTCACAAAGAGTCAGACATGACTGAATGACTTTCACTATTCAGGTAGGCCAGGAGCCTCATGAAACCAAATGCAAAATGTGTGTACTTTTTTAGTAAGAGGATCCATGATTCCTAAGTGATTCTGAACTATTAATGGAGACATTAATACCAAACACCATAGACTGATACCAAACTAGTATTCATAATCTAAAATAGAAAATACCTATCTTAAAATGTCTGTGGAATGTTTAAAATATTCTAAACACACAGGCCACCTTTCCTACTTACAGTATCACAAAGAATAGAATTTAATAATATAACTAAAAAAGGAAAAGCTTTATCCAAATATATATGGATATGTTCTATCTGAAAAGCAACCCTCTTCATTCTCCAACTTCTCATCCTGTTTTATTTTTCTTCATGGTGTGTGTGTGTGTGTGTGTATGTGTGTTAGTCACTCAGTCATGTCCGACTCTTTGCGACCCCATGGATTGTGTAGCCCATCAGGCTCCACTGTCCGTGGAATTCTCCAGGCAAGAATACTGGAGTGTGTTGCCATTTCCTTCTCCATCTTCATGGTAACTAAATTAATAACTCCAAGTCAATGACCATGCAAAGGTGTTTGCTGAAAAGTATGGAAACCATGCAACAAATACTGGTGACGATTATCCCCCATTTGCTGGAAACTATCTTCTCTATGCCTCTCATTTATGTTGGACTTTATTTTTACAATGAGCATGGAACAAAAAATTACACATTATAATGAATCAGAAAACAGAAAGCCACAGGATTAATCAATGCAGGTGGTTTTGGCAGCTGAAGGTATTTCTTTGCCAAAGGCAGGTGGAACTTTTCCCACCGTGGAAGCTGAAGCTTTAGTTCTGCTAACCTGATCTGCTTGAGTCCTCAACTAACCCTAATGTCTGACACCACCATTTCTGTTTTCCCAACTAGTTCTCTCAAAGAGCCAACTTATTACCATATCTTGTCAATGTCTGAGAAGGACTTTTCCTAACCTTTGGCATGTTACTTAAGCTCCCTTGGCCGCAATTTCCTTACCTTCAAGAATTATGATTAGATTAGTTATTTAGATTTTATTTAAAGATTGTTTGTGTAAAAACACTTGGTACAAAGCCTGCCCACAGTAAGCAATTGAAAACTGTCAGCTATTCAATTTACTCTTATTATCGTCTCCGTTTAACAGAGAAAAAGCCCAGGGCACAGAGAAATAAAGTAATTTACCCAGGATCTCACAGCACAGGGGACACGATGGTAGGCAGCCAGGAGAATGCCTAGTGTAGAGTGTCAGGAAACAGACACGAAATACATACACGACAGTACAAGCTCGTTTCATCTCAACACTGTCAATATGACAAAGATAATATCAGCATAATAAGGGTATAAATCAAGGTCATTTCTAAACAACAAGTAGGGATTTTTTGGGTAGTTAATAGGAAAGCTAAATTTTTCCTTAGACTGATTCTGCTGGCTCTAAAGGTGTCACAGCATGAAGAATAAAGCACTCATTTTCATTTCAAAAAACTCATTAAAAACCCGAGCCCCTCATGAGTCTGAAGCCCACTGACTTTCGCAGCTCAGTCCACTGCCACGGACTTTCTCTTGGCCATCTCGGTACTTCCCACTTCAAAGACGACTCGCCTCTCCACTGTGTGTTCCGTGCTTCAGCTAAAGCCTCGAGGGTCTGTGAGTCCAGTGATCACGTCTATATCCCTAAACAGTTCATTTAAATGCTTCTTCTTATTATTCTTTTTCTACCTCTTCATTATTCTAAACAAATGGTACCTGAAAGGTGGCGGGGGGTGATTTTATGCAATTCAGGTAGCTATTCGAATGTTCTGAGTGTATGTGAATGAGGACATTCTCACACTGGGAGGAAAGTTACTCTTTCCAGAGAGCAAATTATTCAGGAAGGTTTCTAAATTTATATTTGGGAGAACTGCTGCCACATCTTAGCTTCCCTGGCACTGCCATCATCCTTCCCATATTTGTTTAATTTCTTCAGATTTTGTTTTAAGAAGTGCCAGTCACCAGGTCTACGTATATGAGCTAACACGTGAGGCAATGGGTTCTACCCACTTGAAAAAGCTTCCTTTTCATGGTTTCTAATTCCACCATCTTTGAGAGCCTACCCTTTCTCCCGTCAAAGTTCTTCCTGCATTGAAATCTAAATGTTTTTTCTCCAAACTTTCCTAAGCTCATTATTTTTCCAAGTGCTTTTTATTTATATGTTTTTTTACCATTTGTGTGTGTCTCTGTCATTACAGTTATCCTATGGTATGGTCTCAAGTTTCTTTCAGATCAGAGCGGTTGTCAGTTAAATACACAACTGGAGACAACTGGAGGCCAAGCACCACGTCTAACCTGCAGAACCTAGCTTTGCCTCTGTCATCTCTGGGAAACAGGACAAATGTTTACTGAACTAAAACACATCAAACTATGGTAACAACTGTTGCCTCAACATTTCATTTGGCAATCAATCATGCATTTTTTTTAGGATAACACTTTCTGAACTGTTATTTAAATTCACTCAAAAACACTCATTTAACAATTAACAAAACTTGACTGTGAATCATGTAATTCACAAAACACTAAATGAAACACAAAGAATAAGACAACTCCTACCATGGAGGGGCTCGCAGCCTAATGCAGGAGACACACAAGAATAAGAAAGTACTATACGATGTAATAAACCCACATAGCTATAGTAGCAGGACTCTGCTTTGGGGAAATTGCGGAAAATTTATTTCACCTGAGTTCAAATTTTGATATTGTCTCTTCAAGCAGAATCTATGATATTTGAGGCACCTTGGAATATGCTTTTATTCTTCACACCACAGTGAAAGTAGCTCAGTCGTGTCCAAATCTTTGTGACCCCGTGGATTATACAGTCCATGGAATTCTTCAGGCCAGAATACTGGAGTGGGTAGCTGTTCCCTTCTCCAGGGTATCTTCCCGACCCAGGGATCAAACCCAGGTCTCCTGCATTGTAGGTGGATTCTTTACCAGCTGATCCACAAGGGAAGCCCAGGAATACTGGAGTGGGTAGTCTATTCCTTTTCTAGCAGATCTTCTCAATCCACGAATAGAATTGGGGTCTCCTGCATTGCAGGCAGATTCTTTACCAACTGAGTTATCAGGGAAGCTATCTATGAAATAGTAGGCCCTTAGTAAACTGATTGATACTGATTTGATTTACCTGATTCCTAGCTATAACTATACCTTTCTGGAATCAGATTGCAATTGCACTGATATTTAGTATAGAGTCAACAATAAGATTATTCTAATTCCCTTAAAAAATGATCAAGCTAGTATTGACACTCAAGAGAGACAGAGACTTACTCAAAATAAATGATTCTTTTAGGTATCTCCATTAAATGCAATGAGATATGTGTCTATTCTTGATAGCATCTTGCATCTGACATAAAGGACCCATCAGATCAGACTATAGATGCAGATAGAATCCCACTTTCCCTCTCTGATCAGACACTATGAAATGCTTCCCAGGATGGTATTTGATAGTTGCCATTTTTAGTGATTAATACTATTAAGAGTATTCATAGTATTCTTAACTTTTAAAAGTGAAGTCCATGCACTTTTCATTTTCAGATCTACTTCATCCAATACCATATATAATATTTGAATTTGTTTACTGAACTGACTTTTTACCCATTGTCCTGTTTGATGATTTCTGACTCTAAATGAAGCTTTTAGTTCAGTAGCATTCTGGAACATAAGTGCTGAGTTTCCTTCTTTTACTAGCTTCAGGGAATAATGGAGTGAAAAGGGCAGGACAGAGAATATATTTTATTATCTTAAAAATTATTTTGAACATATGTTGGGTTCTTAAGTCTTATAGAATTTATTATCTAAATTACCTGGAACATCCAAGCTTATTGACTATTTCAGTTATATATGGGGTGCTACGCCAAATATTTTTACATACTTTATCTTGTTTAATCGTCACATAAACCTGATATAGGTCTGAAGAAGCTGAGATCCACAGAAACGTTATTTATCAAAGATCACGTAAATGAAAAGTCTTCATATTTGAACTAAGAAATGCTTGCCTCAAAAGAATCACTTTTTCCCCTATACCACAGTACCTCATTCAATTTAGTTTATTATACTCCATTTAATAAGCATCTACTGAAAATGTAATGCATGCCATGCCCTATGCCATAAAACAGGATTGAGAAATAAAAAAGATATGGCTTTCATTTGCTAGGGGGTTAAAGTCTACTGATCATGTGGGAAAATGATTTCCCCTCAATATTCAAAGAGAATTCCAAACCAGCATGTAAGGCATTCCAGGCCCCTTGCTGGGAGAAGACATCTGAAGAGGCACAGATGCCTTGAAATGCACACATGAGATGCTGTATCTGGGGCTCTGTCAGCAATTCAACATGGTGGGAACTGGGTGGTAGGAAGGAGAGGGAGGAAGGGCTGTCTCCTTGTAGCAGCGAGCGTTGATAAATCCAACCAATCTGTCCATTCACAATTATTTTAAATTCTCTAGAGAAAAAGAATGGAGCTGCCTGTTTGACTGAATTAATCAGTTTATCAACTAAATTGATGATTAAATTCAGTGTGAAAATGCCTGATCATAATTTTTTTATAGATATAATTCTGGATTTCATTGCAGCTGTAGTCAGAAAGTTACTGCTCTAATGAAGAGATGGAATCAACTGTAGATCCCTTTCCAAGGCAGCTCCTGAAGTTGAGAGGTTTTGCTCGTTCAGTAGCGTCTACAGTTCACTCACATGACTGAGTTGGCAGATATAGACTTAAGACTGAGTGCAGCTTAGATTTTGTGAAGGCTCCATGACTTTGCTTGTTGAGAGGGGACTTACAGTAATGTCATAATTCTATATGCTGTAATGTACATTGGCCGAGCATGAATATGGAAAAGCAAAGGAAAATATGGTTGTCACTTTTACCTCCAAATTGAGGAGGTAATAAAGACTGAATTTTTAAATAATGGGTCAGAATGTCTCAAACTTCTGAAAGATGTACTACTTTGGAATATGTCAGACAACGTTACCATTTGGGCTTCTCAGGTGGCTCAGTGGGTAAAGAATCCACCTGCAATGTAGGAGATGCAGGAGATGTAGGTTCGATCCCTGGGTCCGAGAGATCTCCTGGAGTGGGGCATGGCCACCCACCTCAGTATTCTTGCCTGGAGAATCACATGGACAGAGGAACCTGGCAGGCTACAGTCCACAGGGTCACAAAGAGTCAGACATGACTGGAGCGACTGAACATGCACTGAACATTACCATTTAATATAACTTACTTGAATTTAGGTTAAATTATTGCTTACTGACAGAATTCAGTTGAGAGTCTATGACCCCTGTGAAATGCCACCTCCATTTTATGCAGTTTTTTCTAATTGCCACTGCCAGAATAATCTCCCACTGCTCAGAGAAAACAACGTTTTCTACCTTAAACTACAGCAATATATACGTATATGAGCTAATACTCTAGCCAGACTGTTTAGTCCTTGAAGGTAGTGGGGTCCACAATCTGACTTATTAAGTAAAATCCCCTTGGTTCTTGCAAGCCTTATAATTCAGGCATTTATTAAACAGTTATTGAATGAAATTTACCAAGGTATGCCAGAGTTTTTGGAGTAACTTGTTTTTATGATAATCAATATTCTAAAATAAAGAAACGTTTACTTATGGAAATAGAAAACTAGAAAACTTACTTGGTCCATATCTTGGGCTCCAGGATATAAATGTCTGCAAAATCAAGCTTGTTNGCAGCGAACTCACCGACACCTCACAACTCTGAGACCAAGCCCTTCGGGGTCTGCCTGAGGTGCCACGGTTGGTTGGTGATAGAGTCGGGGCTGGGACCCAGGTCTGTCCTCCCCAGAACTTCTGCTGCGTGCTGCTCCCAGAGGCTTTAACTGCACCCTCCTCGATCCTGGGGTGCCTGCTTAGAGCAAGACTGGTCATGACTGAGGGGAGGCTGGGCATTGAGGAGGCCAAGGGAACACAAAACCAGCAGAAAAAGCAGGAGGCACTGGGCGAGGGGTGGGGGGTGGGGGCGTCACCAAGACCTGCCTGAGAGGGGATGGTAGAAATAGACGAGGGAGTCAGGGACCAGGACTGTCCTGAGAAGGGCCCGGAGTGGGCAGGCAGCCTGAGGTGATTTGGGGGGTTTTCTGCCCCCTGGTGGCCGTTAGGGAAACAGCAGTGAGAACCGTCCGCGGACAGGCAGGTGTGACCTCCTTCACCCTGGGTAAATGTCTTGCTATCGCATGCGTTCCTGTAGAATGCAGCCTGCTGAAATTGGAGGCCCTGGAAACCTCAGGCCCTTAAGCGTCTTGGCTTGGACTGTTAGTAGAGATGCTCTCTTGCCCAGGGGGCGGGGGGCAAAATGGATCCTCACGTCTCAAGAAATCCAACACTTTCTGATATGGAGCAAGCATACACAAGGGCTTCCCCCGTGACTCAGTGGTAAAGAACCTGCCTGCAGCGCAAGAGATGCAGGAGACATTGGTTCGATCCCTGAGTAGGGAAGATCCCCTGAGGGAAGGCATGGCAACCCACTGCAGTATTCTTGCCTGGAGAATCTCATGGACAGAGGACCCTGATGGGCTACAGTCCATAGGGTTGCAAAGAATTGGACACGACTGAAGTGACTGAGCAGGCACTCAGGCATTTCATGAACTATTTAATTCAATCATTATGAAGTCCCTATCAATACTCTTTCCATTATTCTCAGCTGAGGAAACATCCTCAGTGGGAGGAAGTAACTTTTCCGAGGTGATGCAGCCCTAGGCCTCATGACTCTGAGTCTCTCTACTCATAATTCCGGTTTCTCACTCCTCACATCTTTCCAGTGGAGAGGTGCTTGGACCAAAAGGGAATGGAGTCAGGGTAGGAACTCTCCTGTGGCCTCACAAATGTCTTGTAAAGGATGCTTAGAGCCAGAATAATGTCTCAGATGCGTGTTCTACTCCGGGTGCCTAGGAGAACTGCAACTCCATTCATTGAGTATTTCTGAACATCTCCTGATGGGAGAGCCAGGACGCAGCAACAAACAGTCCCTGTCTTAACAATTTGGTGGGTGCAACTGACCAAACGTTTATACTGTGAGTGTTAACAGATGTCATTACAGATTGCCAGGGTTAAGAGAAATTAGGGTGGGAACAAATTTCTCCCAGAGGAGGAAACGTTTTAGCATGGATTTAAGGATGTGTTGGGCCGGCAGACAAAAGGGAGGGGCAGTCTAGGTGGAAACAAGGAGCAGATAAAGGTCAGGCAGAGGGAGAGGGCTCGGGGAGTTAAATACCCTCCTGCAGTTTTGTGTTATTGAAGCACACGCTGTTATGTGCCTGGGTCTGGCTGTGATGCAAGAGACAAGGCCAAAGATAAAGAAGAGAGATGCTGGCGAAATGTGAGGGGCTTTCCTTGGTGAGAGTGAACAATACACGGTTTATTCTGCAAGCCTGGCGAGTCCATGGAATTTCAAACGCTGACCATGATTAGACCTGTGTTTTGGCAAGGGTCTTCCGGAGGCAGGGCTACCACCTAGAAGGCTACGCATTAGTCCTGGCAGGAAAATCTGCCCTGAAATTCTTGGCCTGAAGCGTCAGAGCAAGACGAATACGTCGCTTGACCCAGAGAGACGAAGAACGGGGATCTGGGCTTTTAGGCCTGGCCTGGGGCTGGCCGAGGCAGACAGACGCCCGGAAGGTGGCGCGAACCGGAGGAGGCGGCTCGGGGAGGAGTGAGACCCCGCTAGCGCCCGAAGCGTGAACAGACCCGGCAGAGGCGCGCGGAGAGAGGGCTCCCGCCGCGCCGGGCCCGCTGGCCAGGAGCCACCCGCCACGAATTTATGGTCCAAAACCGGATGCAGCTGTGCGCAGCTGGCGATGCAAATATATGCAAATTAACACTGTCCGGACGGGGCTCGGTCGCCGGCAGCGTCAAAGGGGGATGGGATGGGGAGTGGCGCAGCCTAGCGAGTACTCTTCCGCTCGGAGTTCAGAGAGGGTGTGTGGAGTGCATCATCCCTGCCCTGACGGTCCCCTCTCAGGGCTGTGACAATCTACTGTGACGAACCTGGAGCCCCTTCCTGTTCCCGATGACCCGTGCACCCCATCCCTCACCTCTCACCCCTAGGATGCGAGCTGAGGGACGGCCCGGCTCCTGCGCTCTCTGAGCATCCCGGCTGGTGAGAGCTTTCTTCTCCGAGCGGAGGCAGCCGCACCGCAGGGGCTGATGATCCCGCACTCGCCTCAGCCTCAGGAACGAATCTCTCCTCACCGCCTGGGGAGGGTCGGAAGGCCCGTTTCTTTTCATCCTTTCATTGCGATGAGTTGAGTCCTCCCAACCGCTTCTAGAAAAGTCCTTCCAGATGTCTAACCACAGTCACACGTGCTGTGACATTGTGACACACTGTTTCAGACATTTTCCCTGTGATTTGGTAAGAACACTTTTCGCGAAGTGCCGGGGTTGGGTTTTGAGGGGGTGGAAGTGGGATGAAAGATTGCCAGGCACGGCTAGCCACTGAGCACCCGCTCGCCTCCCCTCGGTCAGGCAAGACCTGGAAGGGAGTCTGGCTGTCCTCTCCCGGCCGTTGCCCTCTTTTCGTGCCTGCTCTTCCCACAACGGCCACAAGGGGTCTTCCTTGCGCTAAGAATGGGAAATCCTTGCGCCAGGTCAGAGCGCCGCGAGGCTCCGGCGCCTGGCGCAGTGTCCTCACTGCGGTCCCCAAGCATTCAGACCCGCGGGCGTCCGGCCAGCCCCGCCCTACCTTCGTGGCTTCACCCGGTTGCAGACGACTTTCAGCTCTCTTGACTCGAACTCCGGACTGGAGATCGGCACTCTTGGATCTCTTGCTCCTTCCTTCCTCCAAGCTTTGGAAGCAGAAGTCTAAGAGTGAGTCGAGGGGAGGAACTCAGACCGGACACATAGTAGGCGCTCAATAAATATTTTTGAGATGAATGAAAGAACGTGGCGGTGTCCTGTTCAGAAGCTGGGGGAGGGGACCTCAAAAAGCCGGAGGGCGCCATGGAGGCAGCGCACTCAACGCCCTACTGGGGAAACTGAGGCTGCCTATAGATCATGGCGAGTGGGACTTGGACATCAGCACAGGCGGGGAGGTCCGGTACAGAGAGGGGATATTGGAAGGGAGAGGACAACCAATCAGAAAAACACTTTGGGTTATTTTGACCAGGAAAGGCAAGAGAAACGAAGATCACGAGGATCCCTAAAAAAGGCCTTGTCAGAATGGGGAAATAGGATGTGGAAAAGGGGCTGGAGGATTGGATTCTTTAACTAAAAGGAGGAAAGTTAAAGCACTCACTTTCTTCCATGAGGACAGAACTTGTTAAGTTTAGCTGCAGCAGGCAGAATGGTGGTCAGACACCAGGAAGGACTTCCCCATTTGGAATAAGACCTGCGGTGTATAGTGTAAGGGGGTAATGATTCCCTGTACTCAGGAGCTGGAGGCGAGTTACCCGAAACCACGGAAGTCCGTCAAGGGTGACTGGGGGTGGGAAAGGTAATATAGTTTCAGAGTTAGACACAGTTGGCCGAAGCCTAGGTGGAGGCGGTCGCCCTTCCCCCACGGAAGCGGCTGCAGGACCCAAGGGGTTGGCGCCATCTGACCAGGTGCGCTCACTCTGACCGCCCACCGGCAGAGACTCTGGGTGGGGGGCTTGCTGGGAGCCCTTCCCCAGCCGGGAGGGGCGAGCTGTCCTGGATGAGACCAGGCTTCGAGTCTCGAGTCTCGGACCTCACGCTGGCGGCACAGATGTTCACGAAGGTCTGCACACTGGCTCTTGCTGCACCTCGGCCCCCCGCGCCCCGCCCTTTGGTGCGCTCAGAGCACTTCCTTAAGTGGCCTCTCTGTACCCCTAGGAAAGGGGAGCTTGCTCTGCGCGAGCCAGCCGGACTAGTTTCCCTCTTGGCCTTCTAGTTTGTCTCCCTGGGTGATCCTTCATCTGTGAACAGTGACCACACGTTGACTAGCACATAGTAGGGACATGAATGGAGAAGGAAATGGCAACCCACTCCAGTATTCTTGCCTGGAAAATCCTAGGGACAGCGGAGCCTGGCGGGCTTCAGCCCGTGGAGTCGCAAAAGTCAGACACTACTTGGCGACTAAACCACCACCACCACCAGGAGCATCAAATATAGCCTTGGGGTGGAGGCGTGGATTTAAGATGGCTGGGTGGCATCACTGACTTGATGGACGCGAGTCTGAGTGAACTCCGGGGGTTGGTGATGGACAGGGAGGCTTGGCCTGCTGCGATTCATGGGGTCGCAAAGGGTCGAACACGACTGAGCGACTGAACTGAACTGAACTGAACTTACTAACCACGTGACTTCGGTTTGAAGCCTCCATCTCCCCATCTGTGAAATGGGGATGTACCCCTGTCTTGTTCACTTTCCAGACGGCTGGAAAGAAGAATGGATGAGAAAGTATTATTTTACGTAAATTGTGAGCTATGGAGGTTCAACCCAGAACTGGCTGTCTCAGACCTAGGATCCATTATTCCAGGGCGAGACCCCAGGTTCCAGCGGAATTCTGGGTGTAGCCCAGCAGGAGAGATGGAAGACGATCCCACTGTTGCAGCCGTGGGTCCGGGTCTCCAGGATTGGCCCCCAGCAGAGGGCGCCCGGGCCCGCGAGGCCAATTCAGTACGGCTAACTCCAGATCGGGCCTGCCTCCTGCGCGCCCTCTGCTGGCGACAGGGAAAACCGCCGCGCGGCCCCTCCCCTGTGCCCACCCAATGGGCGGGTTTCTGCTTGTCTCCGGCCTCCTGTCCACGCCCCCTGCAGAAGCCTTGCTGAACCCAGACATCTGACCCTCCAGCCAGGCCTGGCTCAAAATTCCCCTGTTCCTCAGCTCTGTGGAGGAGGGTCTGGCTCTTCCCCACCCTTCAAAACTGTGGGAGGATCAAAGTCCCAGTCCCAGGTTTCCTGCCCTTCTCTATATCCTCACTGGTGGGATGGCTGTGGGTGGTGAGGAAAATCACTGCAGCCTGAGGCTTAGAGTCTCTATTCTCGGACTCATGGAGGCTTGAAATCTAAACTGCCTGCTCCCAGCTTCCAGACCACTGCCTGGTCCTGACTTGTCAGGCCTTTGGAATCTCTCAGCAGGGACATGTTTCATTCACCCTTCTAACTGGACCCTTTGCTATCGTCTCTCTTTTGCGCCTTCCATATTCTCTTTCCAAAGGGCAGGTCACTATCCTATTTAAACCTCCCCTAGCTCGTCACTGCCTGCAAGAAAAGGTTTGGACTCCTGTTCAGGCCACTTCCATCCTTGATAACTCTCCAAGCACCCCTCGCTCTTCCATGTCTATGCACTTCTTTCCATCCACACTTGGGGAGAGTAGGAACTCTCCCCTCAAGGCCGAGTTCAGATGTCCCCTCTTTGGATTGTTTTTCTCTGACACCCCCAGGCAGGATGGTTCTGTGCTCCTGTGGATTTTATATACTTTTTTCTTTTTAATGACACTAAGGCAGAGGGAATTATCTATTTACAAGTCTGTTTTCCCCCATAGGAACTTGAGTGCCTCTAGGGCAAGGTTTGGTTATTTTGTCCTTGCACATACTGGCAGCCTACCACAGGTCTGAACTTACAGTGAATGGCTGGCTGACAGGTAGCTCAGCCCCAGACATCAGAGAATCAGTGTCTTGTGTATGCCCCTCTGCCTGGAATGTG
Source organism: Neotragus pygmaeus (assembly GCA_006410875.1). Taxonomy (NCBI): domain Eukaryota; kingdom Metazoa; phylum Chordata; class Mammalia; order Artiodactyla; family Bovidae; genus Neotragus; species Neotragus pygmaeus. The sequence continues at coordinate 1,307,443 of SJYV01035481.1, forward strand.
GCAGATAGCTCTTCCTGTTTAAAGACTGGCTGGATATGCCAATCATCACCCTCCCTGGGGCCAGACTCTGCCTCCCTTCCCAGCCCCCAGGAGATCAGCTGTCCCTATTTTCTCCCTATTCTTTGCTCCCATCCCTATTGGGAGGGGGGTGGTCCAGACTCTGTAGGTTCTAGAAACTCAATTCTAAGTTCTGTGCAGAGCTTTGTTTCTCAAGAGCCCAGAAATACATGATAGAGGGAGACTTCTCCCCTCTGCAGAGTCCTGGAGACACCCCACAGATTCTTGGACCTCACCCCAAGTCAGCCCCCTCCCTACCCCAGGACTCACCAGATCTTTGCTTGTCTAGCCTGGGGCTTGGGGGCAACATCATAAATTTGGGAGACAAGAGGCGAGATAAAGATCATTTGTTGAAAATGGTGTCATCCATCATGTTCTGGAAAGAATACATCCAAGAATTCCCCAAACCTGGCTGTTTGGCTCCCCACCCCCAACTCCCTGTTATGGTCTCCTCTCCCCCCTGAAAAAAGTGTCCTCCCCCTCCCCCACAGCCACGACCTCCCTAGTCAGGTCCTTCCAGGGCTTGAGGTTGCCTGGTCAGTTTGGGGCAGCCCTTCCCATCTGCACTCAGGCTGTCTCTTCTCCTACCTTGGGAGGATCTCAGGATGAAGAGGTCCCATCCCCCTATCCTTCCTTACTCGCATTAATGATCACATTTCTGAAAGAGCCTGGAGGGGAGATTCCCAAACTCCTAGTTGCAGAGTTTCAGGTTGAGGATGAACAGATAAATAATGACTTGCCAAATTAATTAATTATTTTATTAGCCTGAGTAATTATTAATCAGGTCATTAATCACCCAGCTGTGCACTATGAATAGTAATTGTGTGGTGGGGGGTGGGGGTGCAAGCAGCAGTGGAGCAGGTTATGGGTTTAAGGGCTGATGATGTCTGCACCTTCTCCTGGTCCTTGGAAGATATGGGGGGGTTTATAGGCCCCATCATTCCCTACCCCGGCTCCCATTCATGCTTACAGATTAGGAGTTGAACGGGATCTACCCCGATTCCTTTTTTGGCAAGGGCAGGTGCCAACTTCATCCTTCTCTTCCTGACTTCCAGAGCTCAGATGGGTGCAGGGCATGGCAGCCCAGGACGTGCACACAGAGATGAAAGGAAAATGAAGAGAACTTGCATTTATGAGGGTGCATGAGTATGAGTGCGTGTGAGCGTGTGTGGACAGGGTGAAAATGCAGAGACACCTGGTAGGGAGATGCAGAGACAGGAAGACAGACAAGTCCCGAATGTGCTGGGGGTCCCTGCAGTCTTAGCCTGCTGTGTCCGCTGATACAGAAGAGTGATGCTGGAGTTTTGGAATGATGCTTTGGAATGGGGTGGATGCCACCCGAGAGGAGGGGAAATAGAGGAGGTAGAGACCAGAGGAGGGAGAAAGGGAAGGTGAGACAGTATGGAGAATGGGGAAGGAAGGAAGGGAGGATGCGAAGGGCTGGCTGTTTACCTTTGAATTTGGAGCCCCGCTGACTCCAGTATTTCATATTTTTTTCTTGCTGAGGTATCTGAGGATTCCTTCTGTGCCGTCTTTTCCATACCCCCCACCCTACTCAGGTGCTTTGCTCTCCTGAGGTTTGGAGTGGGCCTCAGCTTCTGGATCTTCCCCCTCGGCTATTTCCTGGGATTCTGCCCACTGCCCTGTGGGGCTGGAGGGAGGGGAGATGTGAGGATCAACAGAAAAGTCAAAGTGGTGGTAGAGGACACTTGCCCTCGACACCAGGAAGCCATTCTGTGAGTTTCACATCTGTCTTTCTTGCTCCATCAACTCCCATCCATGCTGGTGCCCATCAGTTAGCAGTCAGCTCTTGTCCCTCGTGCTGTCCCTTCCCCAGGCCTCCTTCTCCCCGGGCCAGGTGTTCCCACGGCCGCTTCCCTTCATGGCTCACTTGGGAAGGGGTCAGTGATCATGTTTTTAACTACCCCAGGTCCCTCTGTCATAGTCCATTTCACTTTCTGTTTATGGTGGATTTCACTCTTTATTTACTGGAGGCCAGCTTTGTTTATGACCTGCTTAGGGTCAGTTTCAGCTCTGTAGCTCCAGTTTCTCTCCCATGCCCTGTGTTTATTCCTGTGCTTGACATCCTCTTTGCAGGCCCTTCCTCAAGACGCTACTCTGAAAGGGGTAGGGAGGGGGCCCTCACAGGCTCAGCTCCACCTGTCTGGGGCTCAGGCTGTTCTGAGGATATGGAACCCACACTCCTGAGGTCCTGGCCTGTGAGCATCCCTGCTCAGTATATCCTCCCAGCAGAGCTCTGGGGGTGGGCAGGGGGTCAGGCACAGGGGCAGCTTCTGACAAGACAGAGCCTGTCATGAGATAAACACAAACACAGGGCCTGGAACCCAGCCTCTTGTTTGGAATTCTTGACAGTTGGGTTGGTGGTGGGTTAGGGAGGGGGTAGTTGGTGGGAAAGGAATTGAAAGAAGGGCGAGCAGACCTCCTGGAGTGTCTGGAGACTCAGAAAAAGGGGACTGTGGCCCCACAGCCCTTGACATTGCTCAAGGACTCCTTGCTGATGACTTTGAGGAAAGGTCTAGCATCCAGAGTCCCTGGAGGTTGAGTTCCCTTCTTAGGAAATTGCCCAGTGGTGGGCATGGGCCAGTGAGCCAGAGAAGGGGGGATCCATAAATGTTCAGTGCCTGGGGGCCAGGAAGGGTAATGCTGTGCAACCTTAGCTGTGGTTGCAAGTTTTTCCTTCTTCTTCTGTAAGGGACTGGGGGAGTGGACAGAAGGGAGAGTGGAGGAGGCCGGGTTCCTGGGTCTCCCCTCCCGATCTCCCTGGGAGTTGTTCATCTTCAGCCAGGTTCTGAGAGTTGTCTGGAAGACACTCCAGGGAACCAGCTCCAGCTCTGCAGGAGTCTTTATCTCGCCTGCAGACAGACTCGGTTAACCTCTTCCCATCCTTGGAGTGGGCGAGAGGGCGTTCTCCCGTCCCTGGCGCCCCCTTCCGTGTGTCTCCGGAGGTATGTGGCCCCCTGGCCCTCCCTGTCTTTGTCAGGTGGGCAGGTCTCTGGGAAGGAGCTGTCTTACACTTTCCCTTGCTCCCTTCTCCTCAACTCTCCCTGCATCACTGGGAAGCCCTTCTAGAAAGCCTTCCTTCATCCCTCCTCGCCCATTCAGTTTCATCCGCCCAAACTTTTCCCTAGAATACAGACGTTCTGGTCCTTGACTCCTGCTCCGAGCCCTCTCCGGGTCCTATCGGCCTTGCTCTTTTTCTGGGTTCCATAGCGGTTGTCCCTGTACTTGCTGCACCGGGCACAGCCTCTCCACCTTCCTTCCTGGTGGCTCTTTCCTCCCAAAGCCTCTGGCTTCTAGGCCCCAGGTAGGGGGAGGAGGCTGCAGTTCTGCGCACTGCCAGCAGAGGGCATCACACCCCAGCCCAGGCCAAGGGTGTGGAGGCTGAAGGGCCTGGGAAGGGGCCCAACCTGCTGAGCCGTGGGAGCTAGCAGCAGAGGGACTGGCTTGAGAGTAGAATTCGTGGAAGTTTTCTAGGACCATTGAATGGGGTGGGACTCTCCAGTTCTTTGCCTCATTTACAAATTCTGTGATAGCTAATAATATCGGCTACCATTTGGAGCAGATGCTTCATTTATAATATGTCAAGTTCTCAAAATAACTGTGAGGTACCATTATTTTCACTTTACATAATGGTGAACTGAGGCTGGGGAAGGTTAAGTCATGGGAAATCATGTGTCCAAGAAATTGGCAGATCTGGGCCTTGGTCCTAGTGGGGGTGGCCCAGGCCCGGGAGACTGCTTCCTCCCGGGCAGACATGCAGTAAGGGGCCTGGAAGGGGCCCTTGTGGCGCCCACCCAGCCCCCTCCTTCCGGCGCCCAGCAGGGTTCAAAGGAGGGGTTGGGAGGCTGGGCGGGGGACCCCCGCCCTCACAAGCCTCCCTCAGCCCGGCCAGATGCCTCTGGGGCCTGGAGACAAGGGCTGGAGAATGGGGCTGCCATAAACAGTGTCCAGCAGCCGAAAGGCTGTAAAACCAGCCGGGCGGAGGCTGGAATGTGGAGGGATCCAGGAAGGATTNAAGACTCTTGAGAATCCCTTGGACTGCAAGGAGATCCAACCAGTCCATTCTGAAGGAAATCAGTCCTGGTTATTCATTGGAAGGACTGATGTTGAAGCTGAAGCTCTGATTCTTTGGCCACCTGATGAGAAGAGCCAACTCATGGGAAAAAAACCCTGGTGCTGGGAAAGACTAAAGGCTTAAGGAGAAGGGGGCAGCAAAGGATGAGATGGTTGGATGGCATCACTCACTCAATAGATACGAGTCTGGGCTAACCCAGGAGATGAGGAAGGACAGGGAAGCCTGCTGTGCTGCAGTTACGGGGTCGCAAAGAGTCAGACACAGCTTAGCACAAAGTGGATATTTGTTCCTTGTGCCCTTTTTGCTAAAGGACCCTGGCAGGTGGTGCCTGCAGAGCTGGGCAAGGCCACCAGGTCAGGTGTCCGGTGAGACCCGCAGAGCACAGCCCCGAAGGCACTGGGCCGCCTGTGCTTTGCGTCTACCCAGTGTGGTGTTTGGGACAGGGGCTCCCTGTGGCTCACGTCGCCGCAGGGGCAGGACCCCAGCCCCAGCTCGATGGCTGACGGCTAGCAGCCTGGGATCCCAGGGCAGGTGGGGGCAGGGCCAAGGGCTCACTCCACCTGGAGCCTGGCTTCAGGTGAGCAAAGCAAGGAGCCCCGTGGACGCACCTGAACAGCAGCACCACGCAGGCAGGCTGTCCCCGGGGGGGCCGCCAGCAGGAGCCCCATCCCACCTCGACCTCTCCGTGGGCCTGGATGCCCTGGGCCAGGCGGCGTGCAGACGGGAAGGGCAGGGCCCTCCACAGTACCGGCCCCCCCGCCAGACAAGCCACGCCCCGCTGGCTCCCGGGGGCGGGCTGGCCCCGTGGCCTGGGCACAGCGCCTGCCCAGGGGATCCCTGCCCGGCCTGGCCCCCTCCCCTGCCTCGCCAGCCTGCCCTGCCAGCCGTGTCTCTGCGCCCAGACTCCCTCAGGCCAGACCCAGGCTTGTCCCCTCACTGGGGCTGGTCACGAAGAGCTTTGACCCTGAGCCCCTGACCGCAGGCCTGGACACGACGGACCAGCAGGCACCCACGGCATTGCAGCTGAGCCTGGGGACGGGACGCTCCCCTCCTTGGCCCAGCGGGGCCTGGGGCCTCGGGCCGGGACCACAGCCCTGAGGGAGTTCGCTCTGCTGGGCTCAGGGAGGCAAGAGGGAGGCCCGGGCCTGGGGAGGCTCCTGGGAGCCCCAGCGCGGGCCCTCTGCTTCCCAGGCCCCGCGCTAGGCCCTCGCTTCTGCCCGGGGACCCTGGATGCCCCTGCGATGTGAGCGGGCGGGTGGCAGTGTGGCTGGGAGCCCCGTTCAGGACCCTCCGGGACGCGCCGGCCCAGCCTGAGCTGCAGAGACAGCTGCTGCCTGGCTCCAGACGCGGGGAGGGGGGGCCCGCTGGCACAGTGCCCACACCTGTGACTCCAGGGACTTGGCTTGTGGAGAGGGGCCATCTCCCAGACCCACTCACGTGTCTTCTAAAAGCGCAAGTCCAGGCTGCCCTAGCCTGGAACAGCGTTACTCAGCAGCAGCGACAAGGCCACAGAGGCAACAAGGCCCAGGGATGGTGACGAGGGCCCAGGGATGGTGAAAGGCCGCAGGGATGGTGAAAAGGCCGCAGTGAGGGGACGAGGCCACAGTGAGGTCAAGGGCAGAGTTCGGCCCAAGGTCTGCTGGGACCCCACAGGCCAGCCCCAGCGGAGGGTGCTGGTGGGTCACTGCCTGGGCAGGCTGGCTGCCACCTCCTGTGGCCCCGCAGCCTCCACTGTGGAAAAACCTCGTGCGGGCTCCTTGGGGTCAGGGTCACCCCGTGGCGGGCAGCGGGGCTGGATTTCCCGACAAGGCCCTGGGAGCCACTCCTGCTCTGGCAGGACAAAGTCACAGTCCTGCACCGCTTTCCTGGTGCCTGCCCAGAGCTGCCAGCGGCCGTGGGGGCCGAGCCTGCGGGAGCCAGGAAGCGCCGCGGGGCTGTGGGCACGTCCCGCCGGCGCCCCTCGGGGCCCAGGGCCGAATCTGCAGGGTGGGGAGGGGGCCCTCACGGCCTTCCGGCTTCCTCCCGTCCCT
>SJYV01035481.1:1314420-1333059 GCA_006410875.1 Neotragus pygmaeus
CTCCCCCGGGGTGGGCTGCTTAGCGCTGCTGCCTGATCCTGGGGAGTGAGAGGGAGGGGGCCTCAGGCAAGGGGGAGGTAGGTGGGGCAGGTGGCCATCAGGAAAGTGGGGCTTATGAGTCTCCTCCCCATCCCTGAGGAGGGAATAGAGATTATGAACTCCCTTTGGAGGAGGCACTTGGGGCAGAAGACAGGGAGGACTTTCCAGAAAAAGACTGATGAGTCTCAAAATATTTTAGATTATTACAAACTGCAGATGATAGGGAGAGAGAGGAAAGGCAGAGCAAGAGAAAAGGTCAGGAAATGGAAAAGGGAAACATCTTACCCGTGAAAAAGAAGAAAAATGAACAGAGTGGAGACAAGGGCCGCAGACCTGCTGCGGTGAGGACTGTCGATCTTAGCTGCTCTGTTCATCGAGATGGGAGTGACAGTACCTGCCCGGACTCTCAGTGAACGCAGTCCAGTGCCTGGCACAGTGGCTTCCTCCCAGGTGCCAACTGGTCCTTGAATCAGAGCGAAAGGCTCCACTCCCATCACCTGTCACTAAGTCATGTCCAACTCTTGAACCCCATGGACTGTAGCCCACCAGGGTCCTCTGTCTATGGGACTGATTTCCCAGGCAAGAATATTGGAATGGATTGCCACTTCCTACTCCAGGGGGATCTTCCTGATCCAGGTATCAAACCCACGTCTCTTGTATCTCCTGCATAGGCAGGTGGATTCTTTACCCTTGAACTGCCAGGGATGCCCCCCATCACCTGTCTAGCCATCAAACCACTATGGCCTTAAGGGAACAAGGTAGGTGCTGACCCCAGAGCCCGTGGATCAGAGGGACCCAGGTGTGAATTAACCAGCCCGCAGGTCATTCTGAGTCAACATCTGTGAACTGCTGACTTACCTCACACTGTCATTTTTCAGGGGAGGGAAACAAGGCTTCAAGACGCCAAGCAACCTGCCCAGGTCACCATCTGCACACCTACACGGTCCCCACATGTGCAGTCAGGGAGAGCTTCTCGTTTCTTTCTGGCTGCAGACTCCAGAAAAGGTCTTCCTGGCCTTGCCTCTCCGTGCAGACTCACAGGGGTCTCTGTCCCCTCTCTGACCTGTGTCCAGGGGCTCTGGCTTCACTAGGACCTGAGTTGGGTCCGAGCCTCTGATGTCCATCCCAACACCTAACATACAAGAAGCGCTCAGTAGACATTTTGTAAACCGAACAACTCCATTAGTCAGTCCTTCCTAACCTCCACCCTCGGGGCAGGAACTTCCTTGGAGTCCCTGGGAAGAGGCCAGGAAGTAATCTGCTGGCTCCTGTTCCCTCCAGTCTGGGTCTTGGAGGGAGCGGGGACCGGCTCCCTTGCCCCTGGTCTTCCAGAGCCAGCCCCACTTGGAGCCAGCCCCAACTAGGGCCAGGAGAGCGCCAGGACCCAGCTCTGCTTCTGGGGCTCGCTCCGTGAGCAGCTGGTCCACTTGTCCTCCAGGTAAACACGCGAGGTCAGGAAGCCCCCTCGGGAAACCAGGCAGGGCTGGTGGCATGGAAAGACCAAGGGTTAGGGGTGCCCCACGCCTAGTCCTCAGCCAAAGGCCGAGAGAGAGGCCAACCTGAAGGCCAGGGGTGCAACTTGAAGGCAAGTCCCACGTGCTCCACCTCAGGGGGTCTGTCCACCCTGAAGGTCTCCTGCTGCAGAAGGCCAGGTGGACGCAGACAGTGGAAAGATCCAACTGAGCAGGAGTGGACAGTAGGGTGGTCCAAGCAAGTGAGTAAGCACTGTCCACTGTTGCTCTGCAGTCGTGTGCTGGCAGGCTGGTGATAGACTGGAGACACTCAACTAGAGCTGGGGGGAGCTTAGGACCCCCCAGGGCTCAGTGACAGCAAAGACAGCAGGGACAGAGAGGGGGAGAGAAGAGAGAAAGAGAGAGAGCAAAACACACACAATGGCACCCATGCAAGGAAGGCAACTTGCCTCCATCTGCCTCAGTTTCCCCTTTGACACTGTTGCCCATTATACGGACTCATCACTCATCGCACAGCCACTGCCCAGCGGCTGAGCCTCCCTGCAGATTCTCAGAGCACTGAGGATTCCCTCCAGGAGGAGTGCGGGGTACCTGACAAAGGCAGGCATGTGGGTTCTTGTTCCGGATCTGCCATGAATGTGCTTTGTAATTGTCAGAAAGAACCTACCCTCGCTAGGGCCCTAGTTTTCCCACCTGTTAAAGCAGAGGGGCCACACCGGGAGGACTTGAAGATCACCTCCGAGAGATGGTGATGCAAGTGCATAGAGATGGCATAAGGCAGTGTGGGGAAGGAAAAGAGCCCGCACTGCAAGTCCAGATGCATATGTGCCTCTTCTTCTTCTCAGATGGGGACACTGAAGCCCAGAGCAAGCCCATGGTGCCAGGACTTCGAGGACCCACAGACCCTTAGTGATTGACACGTGATTGTGCGTCAGCAGCCTTAACACTACAGTAAGGAGCTTACAGAAATGCTACATCTCAGGCCCAGCCCCAGACCCACTGGACCAGAATCTGCATTAATTTGGCCATGCCAAGTGGCCTATGGGATTTTTGGATCCCCAACCAGGGATTGAACCTGGGCCCTCGGCAGTAAAAGCATGGAGTTCTAACCACTGGACCGCCAGGGAATTCCCAAGAATTTGCATTTTAACAAGATCCCCAAGTGAGGTAAGGTTTGAGAGCAGCAGATGGCCAAGCACGTGGGTTTCACATGGATCCATTCAGGCCCAGCTCCTCTGTTTACTGTTCCCTCCCCTGCAAAGTGATGACAAAACTTCCCTCACAGGGTCATCAGGAGGACTGGGGTCCACATGGAATGAGGCGTGTTTGGCACAGTGCTCGGGCTGCGGTGAGCCCTCAGGAAGCAGTCAGGTCACGGGACCTGGGGCTCACACCATTGTATGATCCGTTATCCTTAGTGCTTGGAGCTTTCTCGGGACAGCCTGGTTACTTGCTGGCTGTGTGATCTCAGGCAAGGCACTCAAACTTTCCGTGCCTCCATTCCCTCACATGTAGATTGAGAGTAGTCAGGGTGCTTCCCTTGTAGTTACTGAAGGATTAAGTAATTGAATGATCTGATGCATATGGCAATAACTACTCGATAATTTTTTTTTCATTTTTTTATTCGATAATCTTTTTTTGGCCGCTGTACAGCATGCAGGATCTTAGCTCCCCACCCAGGGATCAAACCTGTGCCCTCTGCACTGGGAGCAAGGAGTCCTAACCACTGAACCACTTGGGAAGTCCCTCGACAAATATTTCTACTGCTATTATTGCGAGAGCTCTGATGTCCAGAAACCTAGCTTTCTTCACCCACTGGGTCACTGGGTCATGAGGAAGAGGCTGAGGCAGAACCTCTTGGAAGGGGAGTCAGGAAGGGGAGGACAGTACCACTGCCAGCAGCTGCTGTGCCCAGGGACGGAGCAGGCACTCGCTCCAAAGTCCCGTTCCTGAATGAGACTGTATGTGCACAAACACCCACTATAGCACCAGGGTAAGAGTCTCAAGGGGCTTCCCTGGTGGCTCGTGGATAGAGTGCACTTACAAAGCAGGAGTTGCAGGAGATGCGGATTCAGTCCCTGGGTCAGGAAGATCCACCAGAGGAGGGCATGGCAACCCACTCCAGTATTCTTGCCTGGCAGGGCTACTGTCCACAGGGTCACAAAGAGTCAGACACGACTGAGCGACTGAGCATGCAAGAGTCTGAAAGCTTTGCCACAAACTTGCTGTGAGAGCCTTAACAAGCCTTGCCTTCTCTGTGCCCTCAGCTCCTCATCTAAGGAAGAGGATCGGACCATGAAACAATCACTTGTAACATTCTGATTCCGTGGTTCTGGTACATTGAAAAGCACACATGTGCCCCCCGTACACGTCACAATGTGGGTAACCAGAGGGCAGCCAGCACATGCCCCTCCCCACCTCACCCTCACACACACACACACACACACACACACACGCGCGCGCGCACGCACGCACGCACGCACGCATGCACAGGGCCAGAGGCCAGATGGAAGCACTCTGTAATCAGCCTAGCCTTGCCGCAGACGCTGGGCTCCTCTCAAGGCCCCTCCTGCCCCTTCCCTCCACAGGGCCAGGTGAGCTGGGGCACACCCCTTCCCAGGCAGCACAGTCAAAGTGTCTGCTGCCCCCTCCTGGCCAAAGAAGGGATGGCTGCCTGGCCTGCGGAGCCAGACTGAGGCCCTGCAGGGGTGGGAGGTGGAGGTCCAGCAGGCACCCTGTCCTTAGAGTCAACTCCCCTTCAGTTGCTTCCCTTCCAGGATCCCGATGAAAGCTTGAGAAAAAAATGAGGACAAGAAAACCCATTGGCTAATTCGGACCCCTAGGTGAGGAACAGAGACAGGAAACAGAAATAAATACCAGACACACTAATATTTATTATATTAGCAGTCAGATAGATGACACTTCACACGGGCCTGGCAGGGTCTTAAGCGCTTTACACATATTACCGCATCTAGCATGACCCCCCCACTTCACAGTTGGGGAACAAGGCACAGTCACCTCATTACACAGCCAATGGGCTCACATAGAGGCTGACCCACCCTCAGAGGAAGGAGCTGAGAAGGACCAAGTAGAGGGAGAGACTCAGACTCGTGGATGCAGCTACAGAAACGTGGGCGAGGAGGGGGTGGGGAGGGGGAAAGGAAAGAGCAGCAGGATGGCCGGGAGAGGGAGGGGTNATTTTGCATTTCACCAAGTGTAACTTTGTGAAAAGAATGCTTTCAGTTACTCCTCTTCCATAATAGTTTTTGGCAGATGAATGAACATTCCGACCGTAAATTTCTACAGCTGTTGCTGCTACTCTTTAGTCGCTAAGTTGTGTTAGATTCTTTTGCTACCCCATGGACTGCAGCCCGTAAGGCCCCTCTGTCTGTGAGATTTCCCAGGCAACAATACTGGAGTGGGTTGCCATTTCCTTCTCCAGGGGATCTTCCTTGCCCAGGGATCGAACCCACATCTCCTGCATTGGCAGGAGATTTCTTTACCACTTAGCCACCTGACTTGTTCGCAAATGTTTACTAGACTGTGAAATATACTGTAAGGGCTAGGTAAGCTACTAGCAACGCTTGTGATGACTATGGGAACACTAATGCTCAATACTCAGGAGGGAGAGTACTTCAGGATTCTCCCAGTTCAATTCAATTGAAATATTCGCAAACTTGGAATGCATCAGTCTATACCAAGGGTTAGTTTTGCATCAAGATCTTTGAAAAACATCTTATGAAATTTTGGTAAATCAGGTTTATTGCCTCTGTATCTGAGAGGTCCCTTGCCTCTAAGTGTCCATGAAGAAATAGTCAACAGAAATTAATGGCAAATACAAATCCTTTCCTCTTCAGATTTACACAATCAATTTCTTTGGAAAAGCATGGAAGCCCTGACAATTTTTTAATTTTCAGAAAACAAATGCCAAATGATCAAACAAAAGTCATATTAGCTGTAATCAGTCAAAATGTCACTTTTTCTCTAAATAATGTATAAATAATCTAAATAATGCTAAAAATTACTATTTCAGAAGACAGTGGTTTTTCTTAAAAACAAGATACTAGATTTGAGAAAATGGTCAAGTTAATTTTTATATGCCTTAGAAGACTTGAGGGAAAAAACAATAAAGACTGTTGTATAAATTATCTACAATTTGATCTGGGAAAGTTATTTAACTCCTCTGTTTTCTCACATGCAAAATCAGGATTGGGAACTTGTGTATACCTGTGGTGGATTCATGTCGATGTATGGCAAAGCCAACAGAGTATTGTAAAGTAAAATAAAGTAAAAAAAAAAAAAAATGGGGATATTAAGAATCTCTATCTCACAGGGTAACTATGGAAATTAAATGAGTTAAAATAAAATACAGTTTGTACTCAGTATCCACAAGTTATGTACCTGTGGTTATTATAAAAATATTAACATAAAGGTAATTATTAGAAAAAATAAACCTTTTAAAAAATCAAACAGTATACTGGAGTGACAGTAAGAGTGAGAGAAAAAAGGAAATGGAAAAGTAGGGCAAGGAAGATAGTTCTGCTTATCTTAAATATAGAAAAACAAAGCCAAAGGAAAGATAAACCATAAAAAAAAAAGAAGCAATAGCCACCTGTATGAGGAGGTAGGAATACATGGTGAAAACTGAGTAGAAGTCAGAGTTCTTTGAAAGAAATTTCCTAATGAGATTTGATTGTGGAAGCTGTAATAATTTTTCTATTATTATAAAACAAAAACAATTTTGAAAACAGTCTCTAAACCTAACTATGGATTAGTATATCCATCCTTGGAAACTATTTCAAGTGACTTTAAAATACATGAATTTGTGCATTTCTAGTGAAATATAATACTAGGTACAAAAAGAATACAAAAAAGAAAAAACTAAACTATTTTCAGTAATAATTTTATTAGTAGTCATGATAGTATGGTGATTCTGAGACTATTATGTATGTATGGTATGATCAATAAAATGAACAATTATTATGGTGTCACTAGAGGTAATATTTTTAATGTTGAAAAAGGACATTAAAATCAGTGACAGAAAATTTTACAATGAAGTCTTGCATTTGAACTGGAACTATTAGTATAAGCCAATATGTTAAAAAATTTTAAGTCATTTCATAATAAATGTCCGAAATAATGACACCCCTCATACGCAGACTGTGGTTTCTAAAACTATTTCCCAGTAAATGAATCAGTAATTCTTAAAGAAATGATTGATTCTTGGTCTAGGCTGGAAAAGGTCCAAGAAAGCCTAGAAAATATAAACATACCAGAAGCAAAGAAGAAAGCAAAATCTCCTGGCAAGGAAAGACTTAGGAACCCATTTAAATAACCTCCCACCGCCTAAAGATGGGCCAATTTGATATCAGTTAGGACAATAACAAATGGAGTTAAATGTATTTAAACATGAAATCTGTTTAAATCATTGAGTTAAAGAAACAGAATAAAATTTCACCAGTCACCTCTGGAAAGTGTAAGAAATCAATTAATTTTAAAAACTTGTAACTAAAGGGAAAGGAGCAAGTATTCATCTTGCTTTTCCTATGTGATCTGTACCTCAGAGTAATCAAGTATTGGAAGGGGCTAAGTTTTAAACAGAAGTAATCCAATTAATGAACCAAAGTGTGAGGACAGAATTAACACATCACCGTCCCATGACCCTTAGTGAATGAATTTGGGCAATGATCTTTATGACTAATAAATCACAGAGAGAGAGATGCATAGAGAGGGAAGTCTAGGCCACCATCCCTTGAAGTTATGCCAAAACAAAACAAAACAGCAAAACTCAACCTGAATCAAATCGATTCTCTAGCTCGAAATACCCACAGCAGAAAATTCAAGGGACAGAGGAAGAAGTTAAATGACACCATGTGGATAAAATCAGCAACATTCCTCAGATGTGGGAAACTTTATAGGACAAACAAGCTTACTTCTTCAAACAAAAAATTTAAAGGAAAAAACGAAAGGGGAGGAGGGCTTATAAATCAATGGGAAGTTTTATATATATATATATATATATATATAAACAGATAGATCTCATCTAGATTCCAACTCAAACAATGTGTAAGACAGGAGATTATAAAATAAGTGGAGACATCTGCATATCAGCTATAATTAAACACACATAAACATATATATTCTTATATATTAAAGAATTATTGCTTTTTTTAATAGATGTGATAATGGTACAATGGGATTTCTTTGAGACTGTTATGTTTTAGAGAAATATACGGACATATTTCAGTTGAAATAAGATAAAGATGAAACAAGGCTAGCCACATATGTAATTACCTAAGCCAGTTGACACATTACCTAAGCTAGTTTATATTTTTCTCTGTATTTCTGCTTATGATGACATTTTCCATAATAAAATACTATAAAAAACTGCTTTTGCCATCTTGATACTGCAAGTGCAAAGGCATCTTTTCAACTCTTAAGACTGCAAGTATGAAGTCATCATAGGTTTTTCACATATTAGTGAGACTCTCCATGATTTTTAAGTGATCAAATCTGAAATTAAATAAAATTATCCATGAAGTCCATGTTATCTAGTCTGTACACACCCAGGACTATAACTTGATATAAAAGGATTACAGAAATCCCTCTCTGAGGTTTACTGTCCTTAGAAAGGATAATGCATAGTTTTTATTCCATCTTTCTAATTAGTAATTTAAGCATATGTTCAGCATTTAACTCTAAATGTTTGCCTTTTCCCCAAGCTCGAAGACAGCTGTCCAAGATTTGAATGCCAGAAAACATTTAAATATCAACATCTGTTGAATTATGTTAATTTAGTGTAATATAATTGGGCATGAGTTGGAATTGATCAGAAGTATATGAAATAAACAAAAGGTAAATTCCAAAAAAATATCTTAGTATACAAACAAATCACTCTGGAGTGATGGAAAAATATTTCTAAAGAGTAAGGGCAAGGATAACACCACTGATTATGAAGAAATTGAGTCTTTTAAAAACATAGTTCTAATTCTATGGGACATTTTATGATACTTGAATTTATTTTTAAATTGGCTTAGAAGTGAAAGGTCGTTACTATTAGCTAAAAAGTGATAGTTAATAGTTTAATATATGAACCTGTTCATAAATTATTAGGTGAAACATTAAAACATTCAAATTACTTACATTTGCATTAAATTTTTAAGATTGCGGATGATTCCTGTTATACTATGAAGAGTTACATACCTCAGAAATAAGAGTGGATATAATTTCTGTTCTACAGACATAAAATAGTATTTTACATTGAAAGTGTTTTCTATGTGACAGATGGATTTACTAGGTTTATTCTGCAGACTGGAAGGTACAAATTATCAAGTAGATGCTTTGCTTACTGTACTGCTGGTTTAAAACATTAATTTTTATATTAATTCTTTTATGAATCAGTTCCCTAACTGATCCTTTTATATCAAGACTGTGTCTGTTGTCCTGGGAAGTATTCCGGCACATATATGCACTGTATGAACAGATCCTTGAATGTTCCTGTAATGAAATTCTAATGCAGGCCGCAGGAGTGCTACAAGCTGTTGCGATGTGGCCCTGCACGCGTGCAAACACCACTTCCTGGGGGAACCATCTCTGGGAGTTAAAGGTTAGTTCGGTGTCCATGCCCATTTAATCACAGGACCAATTTGGAGAGTGCCAATCGCGAAACAGACACCGGTCTTTAAGGAAGTGGACTTCAGCTGACAAACCGACAAATTTATTTCAGCTACAGGTCACTGCAACAGCTTTCATATGCTAACTGTTCTTCATTACTAGTGACCATGGCCAAATTCAACTGCTGTTCCAGAGGTGAGAGGCTGTGCATACTTTTAGTCATTTGAAAATATCTAGCTCATCTATCAGATTCCAAGAAAACAGGGAAGTAAAAATGAATGTTTCCCCAGAGTACTTGATTGCTTTTTTATTTACCATGACCTGAACGTATTACATATTCCAAATGGCAAACCCCTTTTTCTTTTCTGTGTGGGTTATTCACATTAAATTTAAAAGCAATTGCTCAAAATTCTAATTGCTGATAATTTTCTTTAGGTGTAATCAGAATTTAAAACAACTTTCTATAATCATTAGTTTAAAATTTTGGCAAGATAGCTTAGAATTTTAGGATGCCAAAAAGACATCAGGCAGAACTGACTTTCTGAGAATATCGCCTTTTTAAAATAAATAACTTGGACATATAAAGAAAAATAGAGTAATTAAATTCCTTAGAAAACATTTATGCTGCATATGTGGGATGTTTCCAATTATTCTACTTTAAATAGTTCCTCTACCTAGAACCTATTGAATTTTTTAAAAAATTAGAACACATTTGCTATTAAATGTATTGCAATTAAATAAATATGGAATGCACAGATTCAAATTAAAGTGACTATGTAAATACTTCCTAATTGTTCATTCACACATTCTGATGAATGAATTAAAATAATCTGAAAGATAGTTTTCTATCTGGAGGATTGGGTAAACCGTTTTAGAACAATAAAATCTAATGCTAATTTTAGGTTTGGAAAGAAAAAAATAATAAAGGATTATAATTTCTTAAAACTACCATTTAAAAGCAGTTTCAAGCCATTATTTTGGAATGTAAATATTAAGTACACAAAATGTTGACTGATATAACTTGCTTTAAAATATGGTGTTGAATCATTAGTTTTATATGACAAAAGAGAATTTGTTTTAAACTAAATCTCTCCTACCATAGGATAGGTAATTCCCATTTTAAATAATTAAAATAAAGCATCACTTAGTTTGCTGATACACTTGATTTTGTTGATACATTTCTGTGAAAAGCAACACTAACCAAATAGAGTCCATGTCATCAACCAGTACTCTAATGAACAGTTATCCCAATTTATTAACAGCTGCTCAAGAATGTAGTAATTAATAGTTTCATTTATTTTTGGCAAACCTGCAAAATGACAAATAGTTTTGTATCTGTTGCAAATTAGTTCTCCTTCCCAAATAACAGATGACACTATGGGGAAGGCTGAGCAAACTGAATCCTTGAACATCTTTGGATCTTTAGAAGATCAAATAAAAAACAGCTGTAATTCTATTTGTTCCATTTGCAACAAAACACAGTGACTTGTATCATGACGTGAACACAAATATGCTCTGTATTAATATAAATAGGAATGGTTTTTCTAATTTGATGGAAGAAGGTTGACATGAATGTGTGTGTGTGTCTGTGGCTGTGATGGGATTTTTGATCCTCTGATTAAATCTATTGCCATTTTTCACTTTAGAAGACTCTTTTTACTACTAATCGGGTAAGAAGGTGACAGCAAAAAAAAAAAAAAAAAAAATTCATTTTCCCCACCTCATTACTAATTGATACACAAAAAGTTAGAGTACACAGCATCCAGGCAATTTCATGTCCTTTACCACTACTTCGGTACAGTTCAGTCACTCAGCTGTGTCCTGCTCTTTGTGATCCCGTGGACTGCAGCACGCCAGGCTTCCTTGCCCATCACCAACTCCCAAAGCTTGCTCAAACTCATGTCAACTGAATTGGTGATACCATCCAACCATCTCCTATTGCCCCTTCTCCTCCTGCCTTCAATCTTTCCTAGCATCAAGGTCTTTTCCAATGAGTCAGTTCTTCACATCAGGTGGCCAAAGTATCAGAGATTCAGCATCAGTCCTTCCAATGAATATTCAGGACTGATTTCCTTTAGGATTGAATGGTTTGAACTCCTTGCTGTCCAAGGGACTCTCAAGAGTCTCCTCCAACACCATAGTTTTAAAGCATCAATTCTTTGGCACTCAGCTTTCTTTACAGTCCAACTCTCATATCCATACATGACTGCTGGAAAAACCATAGCTTTGACTAGATGGACCTTTGTTGGCAAAGTACTGTCTCTGCTTTTTAATATGCTGTCTAGGTTTGTCACAGCTTTTCTTCTAAGAATCAAGTGTCTTAATTTCATGGCTGCAGTCACCATCTGCNTAACTGTTGCTTCTTGATCTGCACACAGATTTCTCAGGAGGCAGGTCAGGTGGTCTGGTATTCCCATCTGTTTCAGAATTTTCCATAGTTTGCTGTGATCTACACAGTCAAAAGGCTTTGGCGTAGTCAGTAAAGCAGAAGTAGATGTTTTTCTGGAACTCTCTTGCTTTTTCTAGGATCCAACAGATGTAGGCAATTTGATCTCTCATTCCTCTGCCTTTTCTAAATCCAGCTTGAACACCTGGAAGTTTACGGTTCACATACTGTTGAAGCCTGGCTTGGAGAATTTTGAGCATTACTTTGCTAGCATGTGAGATGAGTGCAACTGTGCAGTAGTTTGAGCATTCTTTGGCACTGCCTTTGTTTGGGATTGGAATGACTTTTCCAGTCCTGTGGCCACTGTTGAGTTTGCCAAATTTGCTGGCATATTGAGTGTAGCACTTTCACAGCATCATCTTTCAGGATTTGAAATAGCTCAACTGGAATTCCATCACCTCCACTAGCTTTGTTCATAGTGGTGGTTCCTAAGGCCCACTTGACTTTGCATTCCAGGATGTCTGGCTCTAAGTAAGTAATCACACCATTGTGTTTATCTGGGTCATTAAGATCTTTTTTGTACAGTTCTTCTGTGTATTCTTGACACCTCTTCTTAATATCTTCAGCTTCTGTTAGGTCCATACCATTTTTGTCCTTTATTGTGCCCACCTTTGCATGAAATATTCCCTTGGAATCCCTAATTTTCTTAAAGAGATCCCTAGTTTTTTCCATTCTGCTGTTTTCCTCTGTTTCTTTGCACTGATTTAACACTAAGCAGATGACAAATATACTACTACTAATTATAAGTGAATTAAATAAAAGTGAATTAACAAATAGAAGTGAATTAAGTAAAACTGAATTAACAAGTAGAAGTTTCTAAAAGATATTTAAAAATGTAAGTCAAATTTAATAATATCAACAATAAAAATATTTTTACTTTTGTGCATAAGTTAGCTTTTGTGCATCACAAGAATAAATGTAAATGGCAAAAATCATGTAAGTAAGGGAGCTGAACAAATTTTTGAAAAAGGTTACCAGATCTAAAACCTTGACTGGACCTACTATCAGTCTTTGTGAATAGCTTCTTAGAATGATGGGCTTCCCTGGTGGCTCAGCTGGTAAAGAATCTGCCTGCAATGTGGGAGACCTGGGTTCAATCTCTAGGTTGGGAAGATGCCCTGGAGAAGGGAAAGGCTACCCACTCTAGTATTCTGGCCTGGAGAATTGCATGGACTGTATAGTCCATGTGGTCACAAAGAATCAGTCACGGCTGAGCGACTTTCACTTTCTTAGAAAGATAACAACTAATCAAAGGTTATGAGAATGAGAAGCAATGTGGATTTATTTAGTTGTAAATTCAAATGAGGTAAAAGGAGAGAAAAAGATCTAATTTTGAGAAGCATAAAATTTGAATACTGAAATTAAAAAGAAAAGGGGGTTTGAATATCAAGTCTGGAATTTAAGAGAAAGATACAGGTGAAAGAATGTGATGCCACTAGCAGTTTTATAAAACACTTAGGTGTATGCACGCTCAGTTGCTAAGTTGTGTACAACTCTTTGTGACCCCATGAACTTTAGTCTGCCAAGCTCCTCTGTCCATGGGCTGTCCCAGGCAAGAAAACTGGAGTGGGTTGCCATTTTCCTCTCCAGAGAATCTTCCTGACCCAGGAATCGAATCTGCGTCTCCTTCATTGGCAGGCATAGTCTTTATCACTGAGCTACCTACGAAGCTCATAAAATACTTAGGCACATTGTTTAATTGCTTAGCTGAGTGTGTGTGTGTTCCACTTTGGCTAATAAGCAGCTGCATGCAATGATAACTCAAAAACCATGCCTATTATTTATTAAATATTGACAGTGACAGTTAATATATGATGGTTTTTAAAAGTAACAGTTGTATATGCTTTCATGCAGTTATATGCTGAAAGAGCTCTCTGTTTCCCTGAGTTTTATGTTTTCAAAGGCTGAAAGGAATGAAAAAAAAGAGAATGGCATGAACAAACTCTAGACATGTATTCAATATTGTTGTTGTTTAGTCACCATGTCATGTCTGACTCTTTTGCAACTCCATGGATTGTAGCCCACCAGGCTCCTCTGTCCTAGGCAAGAACACTAGAGTGCATTGCTATTGCTTTCTCCAGGGCATCTTCCTGACCCAGGGATTGAACCCACGTCTCCTGCATTGGCAGGTGGATTCTTTACCACTGAGCCACCAGGGAAGCCCTGCATTCAATGGGAGAGATAATACACAGTAAGAATAATATGAAATGTCATAGTAGGAAAATGAGCAGAGAACAATGAAGAAATGTAAGAATGATTGGAAAATAAAACCCCGCAGATTAATCAAACAGAAACATTAGATTGGAATAACCAATGAAATCTAAACACAAGAGGACTGTAAGACAGGAAAGATGTAACTTTAAGCACTGCAATGCAAAATATTGGGAGAACACATTTACTGAATATATGAGGAAACTGTCATGATGAAAAAAGGTCACACCACTCAATATCTGACACACCTATACTATAATAAGGGGCTCCCCACAGAGAATAAAAATGAAGCAACAAACTAAAAGATGTCTAAGATCAGCACCACTGGAATCAATTAGATCAAATTATACCTCTGTCAATAATCATTGTTTGTTTAAATTATGTAGCTCCTTTGTGACTCAGTCAGTAAAGAATCTACCTGCAGTATGGGAGACCTGGGTTTGATCCCTAGGTCAGGAAGATCCCCTGGAAAGGGATGGAGACCCACTCCAGTTTTCTTGCCTGGAGAATCCCATGGACAGGGGAGGCTGACATGCTACAGTCCAGGGAGTCACAAAGAGTTTTAAATTATATAAACTTATCTTTTTCCCTTTTTACTTTTAACTTGTCCTTTTTTTTGAACTTTTGTGAATCAGTCAAAACTTTGAATGTAGGACCCATGAAGTATCACATCATAAAAGAATGGCAATGTTAATTATGTTTACAATAAGTATATGAACAAATAAAATGCATTAACATTTCATGAGTAACTCTCTAGATATGATGGAATGGCATGTGATGACAGGCACTGTTGATGGTGAACGAAGCTGGTGAGTGGACGTTTGCAAATGAGAAACAAGTAGGAAATTCAAAGGAGCATTGCCTTCTGGGGAGGTGGCGGTATAGGAAACCTTGGAAAACAAAGTCCATCACCGATGAGAACTTCCCGAGATAATGGACTGAAACTATGAGTGGGTTAGATGTTTAAAGGAGACTTTCAGGTTGTTCTCTCCTTGGTACTGTTGGACATAAAACAGACGAAGGAGTTGGAAAAGAGACAATTCCCCAGCATCCATAATTGATTTAAAGAGCCTAGATGAACATAAAAGTGGATCTAGCAACAAACGGAGAAATGCCATAAACTGCAAACCCAGAAAACTGCCAAACTGCATTATAGTTAGTGGCATTGGTGTGGCACTGGTAAATAGGTTGGTAAAACCCTTCTATGGAACTCTTGACCATTCCCCTGGGAGCTGAGGGTGAGATGGCTTACATTACAGAGTTTAAAGCCACAACCACATAGCCCTTTGTACACTCAGAGCTTCAGTGAGGAATGCCCACCTCAAGCACGTACTGTAGTCCTGCAGTTCAAAATCTCAGCTTTGAGTCATTAACAGCAGACCACTTGTGCATTTATCCTTTCTTATGTGCCTGGTACGTTTCGGAAGTAAATGGCCCTAAGATTTATTGATTCAATGCATTACAGTTCTCTTCTCTAACCTTTATATGTTTCCATAAGTTGAAAAAGAGAAGTGCAGTCACTCAACCAAAAGGGGTAAGAAAAGTCAAGACAATATTAAAAATACCAAGGAAAAAAAATGGCATCAAGGGAGGAACAGAAAAATTCACACAGATAAAGAAGACAAACATTTTTCATCTTGCAACTAATAAATGTGTAACAAAATTTAAACTTGAGTCTTTCCTTGTGTTTGTTTCACCTTTACAGGTTGCCTCATGCCTAATACTGTTGATGACCTCAGAAGGACAAGTTTCACCAAAGAAGACTGAGAGCACGTGGAGAAAGCATGTTCAAAGAAGCAAGGTGAGCTCTTGGAAATGCAATATATTAGATAACTTCTTTAAATCCATAAAAGATTTGAGATATACCATTAATAAAACTGCCCAGGAATCTTTGAAAGCAACAGTATAGAAAAGTTTTAAAAAAATGGAGGGTCATTTAAGGGTGCTCCAACAGCCAAATAAAAGGAGAAGAGAGAAAATAGCAACCACTGGAAATTGAAAGCATTGGAGCAATGTCTTCACAACTTGGAGGCAAAATGGTTTCCAAAGCAGAATTCAATTCCTGGTGAAATCAATTAATGTGAGACTAGAATAAAGACATTTTCAGAGATGCAGAGTCTCACAAATATAACCACACCTGTTCTCTTTTTCAGAAAGCTCAGGAAAAGAAAAATGGCATGGGATCCAGGGAAAAGGAAATTCCACATAGGAGAGAGATGAAGCAATCCCTAGGGGTGATAAGTCAAGAGGGATCCTAGGACATCAGATATACAGCAGGTCCAGACAGCGAACAATTCATAATGAATCTGAAAATGGACAGCTCCAAAAAGAGGGTGCCATCAAGAAAGAGAGTTGAGGGGAGTTACACTTCTGTGTAGAGGTGGTTGATAAACTGAGGTTGGCACAAACTTAGAAAACAAAGCAAATGAAAAACAAGATAATTATGTCCACAACAGAAAAGTTATACATCTATAAATAATATTTACATATATAATCATACTAATGCAAACAACGAATATTAACTTGGTCTGGATATTATGATATAATCATTAGGGAAAAAGAAGGAAAGAAACACAAATGTGGTGTGTATGTGTGTGTGTAGGGCAGAGCAGGAAGTCAACAGGTAATACTAAACTAAAACCTTCAAAAAATAGTAATATAAGTATGAAATTAATTTAGGTCAATACTGGAAGAAAGAGCTAATAGTTAAAAGTAGGTTCTTTTGGAGTAAGAAGTTAGAGAATGGGGAAAAACAAGAGGTGGGGCCTACTGTACTGTTACGTCTTATGGAATGACTTAATGTTCTAAATTATGCATAAGAAAAATAGGATAAAATAAAATTTAATAAATGCTTAGGAAGCACACAGATGGAAACAGAATTATAATAACAGTGTTATTAACATTAAGAACTCATATTTTAAATGTTTTATGGGCATAAATTCATAGATTCCTTATAATAATGTTATTAGATAAACACAACTAATTAGTTTATTTCACAGATAAATAAACTGAGGGACAGAGGGGTTGAGTATTATCTCAGGGTCACCCAGCTGGTGAGTGGTGAAGCCAGATCAGAAGTCAGAATTGCAGAGGCTGCACAGAGACACTGAGATAAGGATTCAGCCTACTGCCATGGAATCAATTTCAAATTAATTCAGCAGGTATTTTATGCAGCAATATTTACTGTCGACGTGACGGGCATTGTTTCTGATACTGGGGATACACCAGTGAGTAAGCCAAAGATTTTGCCCTCATGAAGCTTAAAAGTAACAGAGACAATGAGGGGTAGTAGAGGCAAGAAGGAAGATACAGAAAGCAGAGCGGGTAGAGAGTGGGACTTTCCTACACTGAGCACAGACTTAAAGGAAATGGGGAGCAAGCCACATGGAAGGGTGTTCTAGGTGGGGGGAAGAGAAGTGCAAGGGCCCTGAGACTCAAGTGGGGTTGGCATGTTGGAGAACAGGAAAGAAGCCACTGGAGCAGGTGAGTAACACTGTTCAAGTGGGAGGACATGAGGTCAAGGAGGAAACAAAGAAGGGCAGGGTCAGATCAGATATGCCCTTATTGGCCAAGGCGAAGACTTTGGCTTTTACTTGGAATGGAACAGAAAGCCAGTTAAGATTTTACTAAGTATGCGGCTGCTGCTAAGTTGCTTCAGTCATGTCCAACTCTGTGCAACCTCACAGACCGCAGCCCATCAGGCTCCGCTGTCCACAGGAGTCTCTAGGCAAGAATACTGGAGTGGGGTGCCATTTCCTTCTCCACTTACTAAGTATATATATCTGTCATATCTTTATGAGGTGTAGTTGGCATAAGCCCCAAACACACTGATTTTTTTTGGTCATGCTGGGAGGCCTGCAGGATCTTAGTTCCCTGGCCAGGGACTGAAGCTGTGACCCTCGCAGGGACAGCTTGGAGTCCTAGTCTCTGAACCGCTAGGGAAGTCCTGTACTACTTTTAAGGTGTGTAATTTCCTAAGTTTTGACATATGTATATACATGTGAAACCTTCACCATAATCAAGATAATGCAGATACCCATCACTCCAACAGTTTCTTAATGCCCCTTTGTAATCCATTCCTCCAGTACCTCCCTGGCCCTCACCTCATGCCTGTGTAACAACTGACCCACTTTTAGTCACTATAAATTAGTTTGCTCTACGGTATGAGGTACAGACTAGAGTTCATCATTTTTTTCTTTTGCAAATGGATACTCAGTTTTTCCAGTAACATTTGTTGAAAATAGTACCCCCCACACCTCCCAACTAAAGTAACTTCGTACTTTGTCAAGAACCAACTGCATGTAATATGAAGTGAAGGGAAGTGAAGTGTAGTCGCTCTGTCATGCCCGACTCTTTGCGACCCCATGGACAGTAGCCTGCACCAAGCTCCTCCATCCATGGGATTTTCTAGGCAAGAGTACTGGAGTGGGCTGCCGTTTCCTTTTCCACGAATCTTCCTGACCCAGGGATCGAACCCAGGTCTCCCTTCATTGTAGACAGACGCTTTACCGTCTGAGCCACCATTTCTTTGATCTATTTTTCTATCTTTGCACCAATACCACATTTTCTTGATTCCTACAGCTTTGTAATTAAGTCCTGACATCAGGTAGTATTAAAATGTGGCTATTAAGAGGGCGGGAAGATGGCGGAGGAATAAGACGGGAGAACACTCTCTCCCACACAATTTCATCAAAAGAACAATCCAACGCTGAGTAAATTCCACAAAACAACTTCTGAAGGCTGGCAGAGGACTTCAGGCAGCTAGCAAAGCAGATCATTGGCTTCAAAAACAGGTAGGAAAAATATAGAAGACAAAAAAAAATAGAGACAAAAGAGGTAGGGAGGGAGCTCCGTCCC
>SJYV01035481.1:1334330-1397709 GCA_006410875.1 Neotragus pygmaeus
TGCTAAAGCTGAAACTCCAGTACTTTGGCCACCTCATGCGAAGAGTTGACTCCCTGGAAAAGACTGACGCTAGGAGGGATTGGAGGCAGGAGGAGAAGGGGACGACCAAGGATGAGATGGCTGGATGGCATCATGGACTTGATGGACGCGAGTCTGAGTGAACTCCAGTAGATGGTGATGAACAGGGAGGCCTGGCATGCTGCAATTCATGGGGTCAAAAACAGTCGGACACGACTGAGTGACTGAACTGAACTGAACTGAATGCAGAGAGAAAAGCCTGGTTTTGATAAGAGTCTGGGCTGCTAACACTGCATAATTTTGTATTACCCATTGATCTCTATGTACAATCAAAAAGGCATAAAAGGCCTTTCCAGACAATAGGGGCTGGAGCCAGTCGCTGGACTGGTTTCCGCCGTTTCTCTCTCTCTCTCTCTCTCTCTCCCTCTCCTTCCTTCTCCTCTTTACTCTAATTTCAGGCTGAATTCTCATCTGGACCGGAG
Source organism: Neotragus pygmaeus (assembly GCA_006410875.1). Classification (NCBI taxonomy): domain Eukaryota; kingdom Metazoa; phylum Chordata; class Mammalia; order Artiodactyla; family Bovidae; genus Neotragus; species Neotragus pygmaeus. The sequence continues at coordinate 1,334,831 of SJYV01035481.1, forward strand.
CGGCTCACCAAGTCTACTTACTTGTCCGGGCTTCTAAGACCCGCGCGAAAGGGAGCCTAAGGCAGGGCACCCTTAGATACTAAGCGGGCACTGGTGGCCCAACGTAGATGGTGCAAATCTCTTGTCCTGAGATTTTATTGGCCTTCCCTGTATGCCAAGTTATTCAGCCTTCTTTCTCCACTTAATTTTCCTACTACACTATTTCTCCCTAATCTAATCTTATATTTCTATATTAATAAATAAATAAGTTTTCCTCGCCAACGTTGTCCCTGCTTCAAATTCCCTGGATCCACTAGGGCTGGACCCCGACACTTAGTATTCATTTTTTCATCTTAGACTTTCTGGGGAGATCATTCTCTTGAAATACATCTTTTAAAAAGTCTTCTAGCAAGTGTCAGGGGGAAACTTTCTTAGTTTCTGAAAATCTTAAACTGTTTTTACTTCACCTTCATATGTGAAAGATGTTTTTTTCTAGGTACATAGTTCTATGCCAACAATGTATTTTCACCTAGTGCTCTGAAGACTTGTCCACTGTCTCTGGTATCATTGCTGATACCCAGAAATCTGATGATGTACATTCCTTTGTAGTAATTCATCTCTTGTCTCTGGATTCTTTTAAGCTCTCTTTGTTTTTGGAGTATGCTACTAGGTGTGGATTTCTTTTTGTTTACTCTAGTTGGTATTCATTGTGCATTCTGTATAGATTTATAACTTTTAGCTGTTTTGGGAATTCTCAGCCAACATCTCTTCAACATTATGTTTTTTTTCAGCCTTTCTATACTCTCCATCAAAATCTCTGATCAAATATGTCTTAGACCTTTTCTGTGTCTCTTAACCATTCTTTCATTTTCCCATCACCTTATTCAATATTTTTATGCTACATTCTAGCCTACTTCTTCAGCTGTACCTCCATTTCACAATCATACTTCTCATTTCTAATAATGACATGCTTTTGATTCGATTCTGCTTGAACAATTCTAACAGCGATCTGTTGCTTATTTTTTTTATTTCTATAAACATGTCATCCATAGTTATTTATAATCTGCCTAAAATTTCTTTAATCCATACTTTATAATCTTAGGATCTGACCTTCTTAGGGGTAACTATATTAGTTTTATGTTGCCTGTCACTGACCTGACAGTCAGCTTATTATGTGTGGTCGCTTTTGACTGTCTAAAGAGGATTTATGTTAGCCTCTACAGATACGTAGTGGGTTCTCAGTCAGGGTTAGTTTGTACAGCATGGTACTTGGAAGTTACATAGCTTGCTTGGGAATGTTAAAAGCAGTGGCAAGCACCCTAACAATGAGACAGCGAGAGGGCTGCCAAGGTCAGTTATCTGGTTAAAGTCGGGTTAATGTAAATCTCAGGGCAGTCATTCTGATCAATATTCTGATAGCTATTTTCTCCAAAGTAAAAATGAAGTCTTTAGAAACAACACATGCAAAATCTGGAAATGTGGTGTCTACAACAATAAACTGGGGGCACTTCTTTCTAATATGAAAAAAAATAGCACTGACAACCCTAAGCACTTTAAAAAAAGAGTGTATTTTCTATATATTTATTTATATATTATTAAAATAAATACACATGTTGCTCGCTCACAAAACCATTTAAGTTTTGGGGGAAAAGATTAATTCTATTTTTTATAGCTAAAAATAATTATTCTTAATCCTTATCTAAAATTCATAAGTTATGGATTATGAACAGAGATTTTCTTCTAAAAATGCATTCTTTATTTTTTGTCACCTTTAAAAAATACAAATAAATGATATATTTCTATTCATTACTAGTAACCCTGAAGTAGATTCTGATAGATGACACATAAAATAATGCTGACACTTTAGAGCCAAAGGCTCCCTAACTACAACTCATCATATTCATAGTGGATTCCCTGGTGGCTCAGCGGATAAAGAATCTGCCTGCAATGCAGCAGACCAGGGTTTTGATCCGCAGGTTGGGAAGATCCCCTGGAGAAAGAAATGGCAAGCCACTCCAGTATTCTTGCCTGGGAAATCCCATGGACGGAGGAGCCTAGTGGGCTACAGTTTATGAGGTTGCAAGAGTAGGATACTACTTAATGACTAAACCACCATTCATACTGGTAAGGGAAAAAAACTTACACGATTCAATGATCAGGAGAAAAGGTGATTTTAAATTGCTTACCTGCTGGCTGTTTTCACAGAACAGTTTTTCTTGTGTCCTCTTTCAGCTCGGTTATCTCTCAGGAGCTGATGCTATCCAAAGTGTTTAAAACAAAGTTGTAGAAACAAAAATATTTTCATTATATTATTTCATAAGTAGAAAAGTATGCTTCTCATTCAAAGGGACTGTATTTATTCACTTGCANACAGAACAGTTTTTCTTGTGTCCTCTTTCAGCTCGGTTATCTCTCAGGAGCTGATGCTATCCAAAGTGTTTAAAACAAAGTTGTAGAAACAAAAATATTTTCATTATATTATTTCATAAGTAGAAAAGTATGCTTCTCATTCAAAGGGACTGTATTTATTCACTTGCATTACTTTTTTCTTTTTTTACCAGTTTTTCTTAAAATGAAGACTAATTTTGCTAGAGATGCCACTGACATACTTCTGAAAATGTCACTAAGAGATGCCAATGCTTCCGTGACAGCTGAACAGTTCTCGGAGTCACTTAATATACAGCCCAGAGCTGGAGGTCTAGAACTCAGTTCTAATTCTGGCTCTCTGGGTGGTCCTGGTTAAAGTCACGTAACCTCTCTTCTCCAACGCTTCTGCATTCAGCTGTGAGCTTTTCGGGGCTTTGTCACCTCCGATGACATAAAATATCTAATCCTACTTCTCCGTATTTAGTGGCCTAACATGGTAAAGAAACACTTAAAAACATTCCTTTTCAAAGAAATTACTGGCTTGGAAATATATAATTAGAAAAAATATATATCTGCCTGCCTTCTCAAAATGCCTCACCACTCAACTCTACCTCACACTTGCTTTACTCTAACTAATTGAAAAGAAAGAAAAGCAAGTAGTCAATACTTTTCGCTATGTGTATACTCAGACTGTAGCTTATCTTGGTTATGCAGAAATGTGATTATATGCAAGACTGGGCTAATGAGAAGTTGTACAGCATATTAGAAATTAACCCTAATAAAAATAGAAATCTTAGAGCAGTAATAGTGCAAAATAGGTCTGGGTTCGAGTCCCAGCTATACCAGTAACAAGTGCTAGGTTTTAAAACAGGTCTACCAATTTATAAGCTGTGTAATATCTCTAAGTCCCAGTTTCCACCTGGAAAATGGAGATAACAATACTATCCACCTGTAAGGCTGCTGTGAGTGTCAAATAAGATAAACCATGTAAAACTTAGCACTAAGACCAGAATATAAAAAGGGCCGAGTAAATGGCTCAAATGCTACAATTAAACTATAATTAATTAATTAATTAACCTGATTGTCAGTGGCTATTGTCTGACCAGTATCAATAACTTTTAATGATATAACTGCTTTGAACTATCTAATGACAACATTTAGAGTCAATTACTAGCCACATTTGGCCATCTTTGAGAAGGAACAGAACTTAATTAGATCACAAAGAATACTGTTAGATTGTTATTTCAGGAATGTCTTAACTCGGTAAGTCTACCTTAAATTTCTCCTAAATATCTGCTTCTTTCCATCCCCATGAACCACATTCCAGTCTGGACCATCATTTTCCCTCACCTGTAGTGGTCTCTCCAGTGGCCTCCCTGCCTCCAGCCTTGCTCCCATCTAAGTCTGCTCTCTACACTGAAGCCAGTCATTCTAAAACTAGATGTTATTACATTATTCTCCATAGATAATCCCACCCTCACAAATGTTACACAGGGCTCTCATGGCCTGACACAATTTGATTGTATTTCTAAACTTGCAATTTATTATGCTTCTTCCTACCCCAACCTAACCTCCTTTCTTCTAAATAATATATTCCAGCCATTCTGACCTTTTTAGTTTGGAATGTGTACCATATTCTTGCTCACCTTTGGCCCTTTGCTTCAGTTATTCAATCTGCCTGTGTCTCCAAAGTCCACCATGGTGTCTGGGACATTTTTAGTGTTTAATAAATATTTGTTGAATGAATGAATGAATGAGATAAAGAAACAGGCAATGATATCTAGTATCTGAAATGTAGCTGAAACAGTATCTCATTATTACTACTTATAGAAAATAGCAACAGTTTATATTAAGTCCATTAATCTGAAAGTGTTTCAATGTAGAAACACTTCGTACCATGAAAACTAAATTGCTTCTGAAAATTAAAAAAAAAATTAATTACTTTGGCATTTCTAATTCTAGTGCCTTTGCAAAAAAAACATATTCAAACCAACATTTGTGACACAGATAGCTAGAGGTGACGTGATAAAATCTCTACCACCGACTTCNAACTAAATTGCTTCTGAAAATTAAAAAAAAAATTAATTACTTTGGCATTTCTAATTCTAGTGCCTTTGCAAAAAAAACATATTCAAACCAACATTTGTGACACAGATAGCTAGAGGTGACGTGATAAAATCTCTACCACCGACTTCAATTAGTAGTAGTTAACTAAGTTTTCTAATTTTTAGATAGAAGATAGATATGGGACCACTATTCCTGTTATTTGTGTTAAAACAGTTTAAACAAAGAACACAAAAAGTCCCAAACATGTTTTTCTGAAATAAAGAAATTCAACAATTTAGTTAAAAAAAAAATGCAACTACAATGACCAAAATAAATGTTACACTATGTATGGAACTCTGAGGTCAGAGATCCTTCTATTAGAGTCACATGAGAATTTCTTTCTCAAATGTATAGTTTTGATGGGCTTTCTGGGACAAAAACTGGAATCATTTAACATAATTCACTAAAAAGTCATCACACAAAATAAAGCTCAGAGAAAAAAATATAGGCTCAGATCTCTGGGTCATGAATTTAACAAGTTAATACAGGAACCTAGGTCTTGTAAGGGGGCAAAGATAAAAAAATTAATCCAGAGTTATTTCAACAGAAAACATGTATTTGCATTTGAAAGATTCCCAACCTGTGTCTGCTCTGCCCCAAAGAACAAACAAACAAACAAAAGGTGGCAGAGGGCTGGGGTCAGGGAGCGGGGAATCAGATCAGGAATTGATGATAAGACACAAGAGGCCTGGAGCTCTGCTCTGACAAGCAAGAGCAGCTCATCAGGTTTGGGGAGAGACTTCATTGCTAACGTTTCCTGTCTTCCTTGGACTCCTATCAGTGTCACAAGTGAGGTCAGTGTTCAGGGTTCTGACTCAACAATGTCAACTCCAGTTAATAACAGAACTTCTGAATATGGTGCGAAGTGCTTCTTACCTCCAGCTCTCAGATTGCTGGACTTAGGCCAAGCGGAGAGACAAGTCCCTTATTAGTGACCTGCAGATGTATATTAAAAAATGACTCGCGTAAGAATGACACAGACATTCATAAGCACAAAACCTAGTACAATGTGAGGTCTTACAAAAGGTACACAATTTTAAAAACTGCTGAACGAAAACAAGGAAGAGACATGTTCCACGTAAATCATGGCTGCTCCTGTGGCAGAAAGGGAGCTGAGGACTTCTGTGGCTATTCCTGATTATTTTAAAAAGATTATTAAAAGTTTCACATTCCTAACACAAGAGGAAGAAGGAAGCAAAGAGCAGAATTCCTGCTCCACAGCAATAATCTCTTAATCACCTGATATTCAGAAAGGATTCAAGCTCAAGACTGTTTCTGTTAGCAGCCATTTTTCAGGGACCTTCTCAAATGTCTACAAAAGAATTTCAAATCTCTCCATACTTGGCCTTGCACAGGGTCCTCACCTTAAGAGAACTAAATAATCTCTAAACAATGGCCTATGGCTCCTTAAGATACTAGTAAACTCATTCAAAATGTCATACTATTAGATATTCAAGGACGAAAACCCTAACCATTAAAACACACACACACACAAATGAGGCTGCTTACAGCTGCTTTCTGTCTCCTTACTTTCACTTCTAAACCAACTTTCACATGTTGCTTCTGTGGTCTCTATGATGCCCTCTCAGTGGTTTCCTGCAACATTTATCAATATACTATAATTACTGCTTTCCTACCCAGATTTTAACTACCTTAGAGGAAAAGTTATATGTTTTTTTAAAACAAATAACTCTTTTTTTGGTAAAAATAAAGAGTACTTGATAGGTAATGAATGATGGACAATAGTGATTTACTAAATGTGTAAAAAAGAAATGTTAAGTGAGCATGGTGTAAATGAAATGGGACTTTGCATTAGAGAACAAAAAGGAATCATAAGATGGGGGAAAGCAGTGAGGGGTGGGATTTCAAAAGTGAGGTTAATACTATCATTTCTTTATGTTGGTAAGTTGATATGGGAAAAAAAAGGGGGTGATCATGCAGGCTGATAATCATTCATTCAACAATATATTGAAGGATTTTATTTCTTTATGGTCTTACATTTTATCACTAGGACCTAAGATTTAGCCAATAGTTCACTGGGATTCCTTGGTGGCTTAGATGGTGAAGAATCTGCTGCAATGTGGGAAACATGGGTTTGAACCCTTGGTTGGAAAGATTCTCTGGAGAAGGAAATGGCAACCCATTCCAGTTTTCTTGCCTGGAGAATCCACATGGATGGAGGTGGGCTACAGTCCATAGGGTCGCAAAGAGTTGGACACGACTGAGCAACTAACACTTTCACTGGGCTAGTTATAAGTTGAAATAAGACATTTTAAATCCCTCAAAACATGAGTAGTTTGCATGAGCTTTTATATACACACATACATGTGCAAACTGTTTCTCATTATTCACCGATTCTGTATTCATAAATTCACCCATTTGCTAAAATGTACTTGTAATGCCCAAATCAGTACTTCTGGTGCTTTTGGAGCCATTGGCAGACATGCACAGAGTGGGAGAAATCTGAGTTTCCATTACTGCACGTTCTCAGCTGAGGTCGGAGAAGACGGTATCTATCTTCTCACTTTGGCTCTCTTACTGTAAACAAACGTCTTTTGCCTGGTCCGTTCAATGCTACATTATTCGTTTATTTTTTTTGCATTTCTGTCTTCTTGTTTTCACCTTCATTGTTTAAAACAGCCTTCTAGTACAGGGCTGTCCTGTAGTCTAGTCTTCCCCAGTGCAAGAGAATTGTGATGGACCTTATAGAGAAAATATGTTCATTAGACAAGCTCCCTTCAGGCATAAGTTACAGTGCTGCTGGCCATGAGTTCAATGCTAACAAATCAATAACATGTATTCAATATGGTGTCTTTAAACAGAAATACACATCAAACAAGGATATGTATTAATCAGTTAATGAAAATGTGGCCAGAGGTTCTCAGAAACCTAACCTTGTATTTTTCCTGGAAGTAGTTTTTTCAGTATTTGCTACTTTAGGGTTCTTACCAACCTCATAGACTATAGCTACTACAAAAAGCAAGAATCAACTGTGTTCCTTAACTAATAACCTATCTAGACAGGATTAAAACCTGAAATGGTATATCAAAGCTTAAGCCAAAGGCTAATCCAAAAATCTGTTTCAAATATTTAAAAAATTTTAAAATGATGCATCAACTTTCTTGTCTATATCATATTAGCTATTTGTTAATTTTTAACTGCAGAAAAAAGTTTTAACTGCAGTTAGATTATAATCTAAAGCTCAGATTTATAACAATCACTTTAGTATTTCTCAAATTCTAGACCAAAACCATCCCAAGAAACAGAAATAGAAAGCAAAGTGGTTGTCTGAGGAGGCCTTACAAATAGTTGATTAAAGAATAGAAGTGGAGGGCAAAGGAGAAAGGGAAAGATATATCCCAATGAATCAGGATTCCAGAGAATACCAAGGACAGTTAAGAAAGCCTTCTTAAGTGAACAATGCAAAGAAAGAGAGGAAAACAACAGATTGGGAAATACTAGAGATCTTTTCAAGAAAACTGGAGATACCAAGGGAACATTTCATGCAAAGATGGGCTCGATAAAGGACAGAGATGGCGAAGACCTAACAGAAGCAGAAGATATTAAGAAGAGGTGGCAAAAATACACAGAAGTACACAAAAAAGGTCTTAATGTCCTGAATAACCACGATGGTGTGGTCACTCACCTAGATCCAGATATCCTGGAGTGTGAAGTCAAATGAGCCTCATTACTATGAACAAGGCTACTGGAGGTGATAGAATTCCAATCAAGTTATTTAAAAATCCTCAAAGATAATGCTGTGAAAGTGCTGCACCCAATATGCCAGTACATTTGGAAAACTCAGCAATGGCCACAAGACTGGAAAAGGTCAGTTTTCACTCCAGTCCCAAAGAATGTTCAAACCACAGCACAACTGTGCTCATATTATATGTTAGCAAGGTAATGCTCAAAATCCTTCAAACTAGACTTCAATAGTACATGAACCAAGAACTTGCAGATGTACAAACTGGATTTAGAAAAGGCAGAGGAATCAGATATCAAATTGCCAACATCCACTGAATCATAGAGAAAGCAAAAGAACTCTAGAAAAACATCTACTTCTACTTCATTGACTACACTAAAGCCGTGGACTCTGTGAATCACAACAAACTATGGAAAATTCTTCAAGAGATGGGAATACCAGACCACCTTACCTGCCTCCTGAGAAATCTGTATGCAGGTCAAGAAGCAACAGTTAGAACCAGACATGGAACAACGCACTGCTTCAAAACTGAGAAAGGAGTATGTGAATACTGTATATTTTCACCCTGCTTATTTAAGTTATATGCAGAGTACATCGTGTAAAATGTTGGGCTGGATAAATCACAAGCCGGAATCAAGATTCCAGAGAAATAAAATAAAGATTCAAGGAGAAATACCAACAACCTAAGATATGAAGATGATACTACTCTAACGGCAGAAGGCGAAGAGGGACTGAAGAGCCTGTTAATTGAAGGTAAAAGAGGAGAGTGACAAAGCTGGCTTAAAACTCAATATTCAAAAAACAAAGATCATGGCATCACTTCATGACAAATAGATGGGGAAAAAGTGGATAGTGACAGATTTTATTTTCTTGGGCTCCATCACTGCAGATGGTGACTGCAACCATGAAATGCTCCTTGAAAAAAGCCATGATAAACCTACAGGAAACAGTGTACTAAAAAGCAGAGACATCACTTCACTGACAAAGGTCTGTATAGTCAAAGTTAAGGGTTTTCCCCTAGTCACGTATGGACATAAGAGTTGGACCATAAAGAAGGCTGAATGCCGAAAAACTGATTCTTTCTTTCAGTTTCAATTGTGGTGCTAGAGAAGACTCTTGACAGTCCCTTGGACAGCAAGAAGATCAAACCAGTCAATCCTGAAAGAAATCAACCTGAACACTAATTGGAAGGACTGGTGCTGAAGCTCCAGCATTTTGGCCACCTGATGCAAAGAGCTGATTCACTGGAAAAGACCCTGATGCTAGGAAAGATTGATGGCATGAGTAGAAGTGGGCAACAGAGGATGAGGTGGTTGGATGGCATCACCAATTCAATGGCCATGAGTTTGAATAAACTCCTGGAGATAGTGAAGGACAGGGAAACTTGACTTAGTGACTAGAGAACAATAGAGAATATAAAATTATTTATTTACAAAACTTATTTGGGGATAAACTATATCCTGAGGTGACTTACTACTGGAAGCAGAATCTTATATAAACACAGAGGGTATGAACCATTTGCGAATGCTGAATAATGGACATAATTATGTAATAATTACATTCTGAATAGACATACCCCAGAAGCAACTTAGTCAAGTTAACTTGCAAAACTTTAGAAACATATACTGGTTGTTGTCATTTAGTCACTAAGTTGCATCCGACTCTTTGTGACCTGATGGACTAGAGCCCACCAGGTCCCTCTGTCCACAGGATTTCCCAGGCAAGAATATTGGAGCGGGTGCCAGTTTCTTCTCCAGGGGATCTTTCTGACCCAGGGATCGAACTTGTGTCTCCTTCACTGGCAGGCAGATCCCTTATCACTGAGCCACCAGGAAAGTCCAGAAATAGTAGTACACATTCTATTATTAATGTGAGAAATATATTTAAAAGTGCACATCACTCTCAAGGAAAAGAACCAAGTTTATAAAAAAATCATTAAATCTGCATTGACATATTTTTCTTTGATTAGGTACATGTGTATTAAGAAATACATTATAGTTTATAATGAAGTATGTGGCACTTTCCTTTTATATGAAAAAAGAAATAGGCATGTACAACCAACTCTAGAACCTGTTGATCAACTTAAGAAACAAGATATCACCAATACATATAGTAATGTTACGAGTTACCACCACCAAATGCAATCTTCTCTTCTATCTATCTACCTACATATCCCTCAGAAGAAATGATCCCTGAGAATCTGAGGCTTTTCTATGCATATATTATTGACTCATTCAAAAAATAACTTATAATCCACAATGAAAAACAAAAAAAGGCTTAGCAAGAATGCAAAGCCTAAAACATATATGCTTTAAAACCTATCAATATTTTAAGCCCTAAATTACCTTACCACACTGCAGAAAGAGAACCAGCACATTCAACAAACAAAGAAAACAGACAACTTATTTAATATGTAGAGTTAATCAGAATGAATGCTAAGTTCTTGCTAAGTCATCTAATCATTGTGCTGCCATGAAACTGGCAAGAAATTAAATAAAGAAAAATCTCACCTAGAATACAGTATATAGTGTAAGAAACTCTTATCATCTTGTAAACTTCAAAAAATAAAAATATTCTCTTGCTGGCTAATCTAGTTTAATAATAAAGCAATTGTTTAAAGCATATGTACTATTTTCGTGCCTTTGTGAAAAACATTTGGAAACGAGGAAGTTCTGTAAACTCTAAAGTGAACTCTAGATCCTTTCCATGGAGGTGACACGTGTGCTGAGGAAGGGAGAAGCGAGGTAAACAACTCTGATGCTTACTGACGATCATTCCCTTGGTCAGTGCATTAGCACCGGCACAGTGAACTCCTTTTAAAATAAGACATGATGTTATCCTTTCTCAAAAAGTTGATCTACTCTCTTAAAGGGAAATAGTTAAATATTCGAAAGACTGAGTGACTTCCTTTTGGGTTAGAATGTTCCTTACCTGGCCATGCTCTGTCCTAGCCCCAGGGCTAAACCAATGGCTGCAGAGGAAAGAGAAAAGCAGTTAGCGCGAAACTCACTAAAAGCACATGCTCTCGCATGATCAGTCTGTATGTGCTGTAAGAAACATATCTACCACCTAGCAACAGAGCCTTACATCTGAATGGATAGTTCATGTAATTCTAGGTTACACCAATTTTGATAGAAATGTAAGAGTGCTCATAACCCAGTAATTTTCAATTAAATAAGCAAACTCAGTTAGAATTACATTTCCATTTAATTATGTTAACATAAACTGCTGGGACTGTATTCATTTTATGAATCAATTCTGGTGAGAAAATCTACAAATGCTATCGTTTACCACAACTTAATTACAGCATCATTACAACAAATGATGACCTTTTGATTGTTGGAGTTAAAAAAAAACTATAAAAATATAAGAACATTATATCCTCTGCCTATGCCTCCAGGAACAATCACATAAAGCCCTTGATGTGAATTCTAAAGCATCAGCTGAAGGTGCCTTGAACCCATTCTTTCCATAGTTATAACACCTGGATTCTGGTTCACAGCAAATCCAACAACACTGAGAATACGGAAGTCATGGCATAGCTGCAGCGTTCTGGTCTTGCAGTATGCCTCGCCCTGCCTCATTTATCACGTATTTTTCTAGAGGCAACTTGGACTTTCAATGCATCTGATGATACCTTTTCAACAGGACTTATCATAAGTTGTGAGCTCAGTCCTCTGACCAGTATTCTGCTTAGAAACTAACTAAACATCAAGGAAATTGAGAGAGAGAATGTGGGAAATAAACCAGTGTGCACAAGTATATGGTGAATCACTTGTCGTGTCTGAATCTCTGTGACCCTATGGACCGCAGCCCGCCAGGCCCCCCTGTCCACGGGATTCTCCAGGAAAAGTATACCGGAGTGGGCTGTCGTGCCTTCCTACAGGGGATCTTACCAACCCAGGGACTGAACCTGCATCTCTCAAGTCTCCTGCATTGGCAGGTGGGTTCTTTACCACTAGTGCCACCTGGGAAGCTCAAATAAACCAGTAAAACCCCACAAGTATAGGGAACGGTATTAACATTATTACTGTATGTGTGTGCGTGTTAGTTGCTCAGTCATGTCTGACTCTTTGAGACCCTCTGTCCATGGGATCCTTCAGGCAAGAAAACTGGAGTGGGTGGCCATCCCTTCTCCAGGGGATCTTCCTGACCCAGGGATTGATCCTGGGTCTCCTGCATTGCAGGCAGATTCTTCACCATCTGAGCCACCATGGAAGCCCCCAACATTATTATTAACGCTTTATTTTTTCATGAATCATCGTATTGAACACATGAATGTGCCACACACTCTGTACAGACACATGACATGTATGTGTTATTTTCTATCCTCAGAAAAACCTTACAAGGTTTTGCTCATGTTCCAGGTGCAGGAATGACTGAGGCTGAGATGTTGGTTTATTTGCCCAAGGTGCTCAGTGTACCATACTACAAAGGACAAAGGGGTTTACATTGAATGAGCACATTTCCTGGTTCCCTCCAACACTTCTATGTATTCTCTGACCTCTGTGGTATTAAAACCTGGGAATAAACAGCCTCAGCATTAATAGGATGTGGCTATGCTCTTACCTGAACATTTCTCAAGCTCATAGACACTGATGCTCTTTGGCAGGTCAGATTCCACTTTTGTTGTGGGAATTGACACTTACTGGTATTTGTAAATGACATGTGGATTCATCAGCAACTAGAAACTAATCATTTAGTTCAGTTCCCTGTAAACTTGCCTGATAAATTTTCTCTCTGCTTGGACTGTGCCTTTTCCTTTAAAGAAAAATGTTTAAAAAAAAATCAAATGCATACATGCAGTTAAATGAAACAAATCAACAAAATTCTGAAAAACAGCATTGTTTCATCTATCCTGACCCCGTAAGCTCTGTTTAGAGAAACCACTGTCAACTCTTTCTGCATTTTCTTTTGGTACTTAATGATGTGTTTCTACAGAATATGGTTATACTGGCATTCTGTGGTTAATTTTAGACATTAGTAAGTGACTTTCTGTTTACTGTAAATTTAGTTCTTTCATAGCTCCCAATCCTCTATTTCAAGTTATAAACACCACGTTTCATTAGTCAATAGTGAGTACAGAATGAGTGACTACATGAACACTTTCTGCGGCTGAACTTTTCTTTTTGCCCCTCCCAGCATTGAGAGTTAACCTGTTTTTCTTCCTTTGCTAGTTTTTGGTGACCTTTGCTATGTACTGGTGATCTTTCCCAAAAAAGTTTCCAGGAAGTGCTGGGTGTAAAAGAAATGGGACATGAAGAAGTGAAGTGGGCCTAGGATAATTCACTCTATCTAGAAATTAGGCTTTCAAAGTATGAGAGAGATCAGAAAGAAATGGAAAGAAGAGGTTTAAAAATGTAGTATATAAGAAAAGAAGCTATTGGAAGGAAAAAAAAAAAAACAAAACTTCTTCCAGTCAAAAAACAGAGATGCTGGAATCAGCCCGGGACAGAGGAAAGCTCTTTACCTCTAATACTAAGAAAAAGGAGAGCCAAAGAAGGTATATTTGGATTGTTGTTGTTGTTCAGTGGCTAACTCGTATCTGACCCTTTGCAACTCCATGGACTGCAGCACGTCAGGCTTCCTTGTCCTTCACTATCTCTTGGAGTTTGCTCATGTCCATTGAGTCGGTGATGCTAGCTAACCATATCATCCTCTGCTGCCCCCTTCTCCTTTTGCCTTCAGTCTTTCCCAGCACTAGGGTCTTTTCAGATGAGTCGGCTTTTCTTCATTGGAAGGACTGATGCTGAAGCTGAAGCTCCAATACTCTGGCCACCTGATTTGGATAAGTTCATCCCAATTTGTGGACTAATAGCCTTACTTTGGAAAATTGAAGACAGAGTCAAGTTCTCGGGGCAGGAGAGAGGATGTGGGCAGCTTATTATAGGGACTTGGTAACAGGACATAGACTAACTTTTGGGGGACAACGGAATTATGGAAGGTCCTGTGAAAGCACCGCTGAAAGATCTACTGTTCAAGATTTTTAATATATATCTGTGTAGCAACAAATCGTATAATTTTGTGATTTTATTCAGCAGTGCTCAGTGGAGGAGCTCTAGCAGTGGGTAGATGGACTGATTCATCCAAGGTTAGGAGTTTATGGAGCAGGATGGCAGGCAGAATTCCAAGAGGGCCCCCAGTGATCCAAACCCTTGTACAGCTTGCTTTCTTTGAGTGCAGAAAGGACCCATGCATATGATGGGATAGTCAATGCTATAATTAGGGTGTTTATTATGAGACAACTGGCTTTAAGGAAGGGAGGTCATTCATTCTTGGTGGGCTTAAGCTAAGCAGGTGATTCTCTGAAGGGACTGAACTCCTCCTGGTGAAAGAATCAAAATATGAGAGTTTCAACACGAAGAAGATTCTCCATAGTTGGCTTTGTAGTCGAAGGACCGTGTTCTCAGGATCTGCAAGTAGCCTCCAGGAAGTGAGAGGGATCACTGGCTGACGTGTCGTCAGCAAGAAAACCAGGACTTCAGTAGTGCAACTGTAAGGAACTGCATTCTGCCAACAACCTTCAAGAACTTGGAAGTGGATTCCTTTTTAAAAAGCCTCTAAATGACAACATAGCTGATGCATGCTGTGACTTCAGCCTTATCAGAAACCGAGCAGGACACCCAGCTGAGCTCTGCCTTTTTCAGATGTGTGATTTGCAAATACTTTTTCCCAGTGCATGGCTTATATTTTCATCTTATTAACAGGGTGCTTTACAGAACAAAAGTTTTAATTTTGATGAAAAGCTTTTCTTCCTCCACTGAATTGATTTTATACTTTTAAAAGAATCAGTCGAGCATACTGCTATTAGAGTGGGTCTATTGCTGGGTTCTCTATTTTCTTAAGTTGATTTATTTGTGTACTTTTCTGTCAACACACAGTCTTGATTACAGTAGTCAAGAGAACTGTGAGCCAGTAAATGGGTATTCTTTGAGTCACTAAGTTGGTGGTAATTTGTTAAGCAGCATAGAAAATGAATACACAGTGAGGAGACTGGAGATGATATAATAAAGGACAGAGAATAAATATGAAAGAATAGGGAGCCTCTAGGAGGACGATGCAGAAACTGGAGGGGTTTTGGAACGCAATCTTTATTACAGTATGAGGACAGTGAGCATAAGAGAAGAGTTGGATGAATACTAGGCTGTGATAAGAAAATATCATAATAACTGTCAGATATGTATGGGGAACCATGCTAATGGTCATATGAAGATTATCTTATTCAAACCTCACAACCTTATGGAAGAGTTATAGTGCTATTCAAGGTCACAGAGCTGGCTGGAGTCAAGATTGAGACTGCTGCTGCGGCCGCTAAGTCACTTCAGTCATGTCCGGTTCTATGCGACCCCATAGACGGCAGCCCACCAGGCTCCCCCATCCGTGGGAATCTCCAGGCAAGAACACTGGAGTTGGTTGCCATTTCCTTCTCCAATGCATGAAAGTGAAAAGTGAAAGTGAAGTCGCTCAGTCGTGTCTGACTCTTAGCGACCCCATGACTGCAGCCCACGAGGCTCCTCCGTCCATAGGATTTTCCAGGCAAAAGTACTGGAGTGGGCTGCCATTGCCTTCTCTCTTAAGTCTGTCCAATTCCACACCCTGTATTATTTTTTTTCTTAATTAATAACTTTAATTGGAGGACAATTACAATACTGTGATGATTTTTGCCATATATTGACATGAATCAGCCATGGGTGCACACATGTCCCCTCATCCTGAACCCCCCTTCCACTCCCCTCCCAACCCCATCTCTCTGGGTTGTCCCAGAGCACTGGCTTTGAGGGCCGTGCTTCATGCATCAAACTTGCACTGGTCATCTATTTTACATATGGTAATATACATGCTTAATTCTATTCTTTCAAATCACCTCACCTTCGCCTTCTCCCACATAGTTCAAAAGTCTGTTCTTTACATCTGTGTCTCTTTTGCTGCCTTGCCTATAGGATTGTCGTTACCATCTTTCTAAATTCCATATGTATGCGTTAATAGACTGTCTTGGTGTTTCTCTTTCTGACTTACTTCACTCTGTGTAATAGGCTCCAGTTTCATCCACTTCATTAGAACTGACTCAAATGTGTACTTTTTAATAGCTGAGCAACATTCCATTGTGTATATGGACTGCAGCTTTCTTATCCATTCATCTGCCAATGGACATCTAGGTTGCTTGCATGTCCTAGCTACTGTAAACAGTGCTGCGATGAACCTTGGGGTACACGTGTCTCTTTTAATTCTGGTTTCCTTGCATGCCCTATATTCTTAACCACCATTCTCCTTCATTGCCTTCAGTTATTATAATTTGGGGGAGGGGAAGTCTTTCTCTTTTGCTCTGTTTCCTTTTTTTCTCTTTATTAATGTCTTCATGAAACATAAAAGTTACTTAATTTTTTAGTGAAAACAGGAGCAAAACAGGAAATATAGAGGAACCAGTGTCCTTGAAAGCCACAGAATCATATTTATATAAAGACAGCAGAGGAAATGAAGGGCATGGAAGAGGAAGATGTTATAGAGGAGCTATTTCACTGGAGCCAAGATTCCCAAGGAGACTTACGAGGGGGTTAACAGTGAAAGACACACCTGGGAGGAAGGGGCACAGAAGAGTGAAACTGATCGACTGCCGGGTGGTCAGGCTGAGACAGGGCTGCACCGTCTGTCTGTTCTCAAGATTCCAAGGGGCTAACTGTGGTTTCTGGGCTCTCTTCTCCCTCTGGGACATGGATGCATTTGGGGCATGCCTAAGAACTAAGCCTGGTACACGTAATTTCATTTAATCCTCACCTACCATGCTGAGAGACAGGGAGGCCTGATGTGCTGCAGTCCACAGGGTCACAAAGAGTGGACACAACTAAGTGATTGAACAATAAACACCACCCTGTTGATAATGGGAATAGCCGTCACCTACGGAGCCCTCTCTACAGCTTTCTTTTTAGTAGAGCAATGTGGTTGGTAACTGTGGAGTAGAAGGGGTTTTTTTTGTTTTGCTTTCCTTTTAAGTAAGAAGTAGACAATAATGCTTTAGGGAACAAGGTTTTTTGAACTAAAATCTCTGTAGATGTAGTGTTCCACACTAATTCTTTCTCACTTAATCCCTTGCCCCCACCCACAGCATTGAACCACAAGTAGCAGAAATGTATAGGGTTTTGTGAGAAGTCAAATAATATTACATCTATGCAAAAGGACAAACCAACTTCAAATTCTGTCTTCTCCTAAAAACGTGCTTTTCAGAAGGAAAGAGCTACAGCAGTTTATAATACAGATTTTTATTTTTAGAGTTTCTACTTTTTATAGAGCTTCTATTTTTTGACTCAGCAGCATAATTTTATGCTTAGTACGCCATGTATACATCACGGTCTAAATCTGTGCTCTCTAATATGGATACTGAGGCTCCCCTGGTGGCTCAGTGGTAAAGAATCTGCTTGCCAATGCAGGAGGCTTGGTTTCGGTCCCTGGGTCAAGAAGACTCCCCTGGAGGAGGAAATGGCAAACCACTCCAGTATCCTTGCCTGGGAAATCCCATGGACAGAGGAACCTGGTGGGCTACTGTTCATGTGGTTGTAAAAGAGTTGGACATGATTTAGTGACTTAACAACAATAATATGGATATTAGTCATATATGGCTATTTAAATTAATATGAAAAATCAGGTTCCTCAGTTGTACTAGCCACATTTCAAGGGCTCTAGACACACATGTTAGATGGCCACCATAATCAGCAGTGCAGATACAGAACATTTCCATTACTGCAAAAAGTTCTATAGGATAGCACTGGTATAAATAGGTTATCATTGAAAATTTGAACTAGCTTTGGAAGTGTATATAATCTACAATGAACATCTTCCCCGTGAACCATCACTGTTTTACTGAAGAGACTCTTAAGTATGAGTAAGTGTGTAATATATTCATGTTTAGGTATGAGGAAGAGGAAATGTCAGTCAAACTCCTAACTCAATATCCTTTAATAGGGTTTCATGGGTCAAGAAATGGAAATAAAAATAAAGGTGAGAAGAGAGAGTATTAAGAAGAAGCCACAGGGCTAGATAAGAACTACATCTTCGTAGCAACTATAACTGAGGATGCCAAAAGACCAAGGCACATGTGTCAATGTAGAAGACACTGACAGGGAGTTCCACAGGACCGTCACACATGACCTAGGATAACACATGAAATTTGGTGCTTTTGGTTCTATCTCTGCCTGTGATTCTCAAAGTGTTGTCTTCAAAGTGTATTCTATGCAGCCTTGGGCAGCAGAGAGAAGTCTGGTCTTGGTTTGGAGAGAGAGGAGGTCCCCAGAATACTGAACTAGTAGTCTTTGCATTCCTCGCTGCCATGAACTTTCAAGGGCCAAAAAAAAAAAAAAGCCTATTTCACTTAAGAATGTCCTTGACATAGCAAGATTCCAAGGGAATCACAACAAATCAGAAGAGGAATTGATCCAGTCTGTTTTATTTATTACAATCTAAAGTTGAAGCTACTTTCACCACAGAGACATAGATGCTAAATTACAAACTGTAAGTGTATGTAAATGTATTCCCAATGACCCTAACCTTTAATCTGGGCAAATCTTACTTTAAGCAAACTCGATATTTACACAGAAGATAATATAAAGGGTGAATATCTGCTTTATAAAGGAATTTATCACAGGATTGCAAGCAGTTACTTGTGTGTATTTAAAGTAAGTTTGGATTTACACACAATTTCTCACATAAATTTCCTAGACTTCCAAATGAAATAAATGCAAAATATAAGTATCAATATAAAAACCAATTAATAAATTATATTTGTGAGTGAGTGAGTGAAGTTGCTCAGTCGTGTCCGACTCTTTGCGACCCCATGGACTGTAGCCTACCAGGCTCCTCTGTCCATGGGATTTTCCAGGCAATAGTACGGGAGTGGGTTGCCATTTTTTACTCAATTTAAAAACAAGTATCTCATAATTAGAAAAATAGTGGAAAGAAAAAAATTCTGGACCACTTACAGTCACTATATAAAGGAAAATGGAGTGAATAAAAAGTAATCCATTTGATATCTTTAATATTTTTTAAAACTAGGTAGTCAAAAATTGATTTTTATTTTGCAGATTTTTATACTTGTATCTTCAAAAAGCCAACCCAATAATTAAATGTGAATTTCAAAAGTTAGCATGTTATTTTTACTCAGACATTAGAGACTAATTTCTCGCCTTTAGTCAGACTGAAATTGTTGTCACATTTTGTGTACCTCTCCATAGTTACTTTAATGAATATTTCATTTGTATGCATTATATTTTTAATTAAAAGAAACATCATATATTATTGGCTTCCCCGATGGCTCAGCAGTGGAGAATCTGCCTGCAATGCAGGAGACATGGGACACATGGGCTCAATCCCTGGGTCGGGAAGATCCCCTGGAGGAGGAAATGGCAATCCACTCCAAAATTCTTGCCTGAAGAATTCCATGGACAGAGGAAGCTGGTAGACTACATACAGTCCATGGGGTTGCAGAGAATCAGACACTACCGAGAGAATGAACACACACACATTATCATGTATTACTAACAACTGGACTTTCAACACAGAAGTATATGTTCCACGGAAACAATGGAATATAAAACAAGTAGTATGGGCTTCCCTGGTGGCGCAGATGGTAAAGAACCTGTCTGCAATGTGGGAGACCTGGGTTCGATCCCTCAGTTGGGAAGGTCCCCTGGAGGAGAGCATGGGAACCCACTCTAGTATTCTTGCCTGGAGAATCTCCATGGACAGAGGAGCCTGGTAGAGGGTCACAAAGAGTTGGACACGACTGAGCAATTAAGCATAGCACACAAAACAAGTAGTATAGTGAAAATAATAATTTTCTTACTTATAACACTCTACAAGGCTTTTTAATATCTGTAAAAAGCACATGTGAGTTTACCTTCAAAACCAAGACTCCATAATCTAACATGCGTGCAACAAAGCTGACTGTTCATCAGATTTCTGTAACTAATCTTATTTTATACCTGAAGATTTTGTAAAATATCTTTCTGGAAACTATTCAGATTTTAATGACTTACCTCCACTATTTTCATATACTGCACTGAAAACTTCCAGTGAGGTGAGTTTTTCCACATTGAGTCCCATGCTGGGGACTGTTCTATTAACTTTAAAACCATACACTACTATGTATAAAATAGATAACTAATGAGAACCTGCTGCATAACCAGGGAACTCTACTTAATGCTCTGCGGTGATCTAAATGGGAGAGAAATCCGAAAAAGGAAGGGATGAATGTATATGTATAGCTGACTCACTTTGCTATACAGAAGAAACTAACAAAACATTGTAAATATATTACAATAAAAATTAAAAAAAAAGATAAACAAACAAACTAAAAAACTATCCCTTTCTGTTCCCTAACTCAGCAGCTCTGTTTCTTGGATTTGACATTTCCAAAGTCCCCGAAACCAAACTTTATTAACTATGCGATCATTGGTACTGAAAATTCCCACATGCTATTGCATTAGAACCTGTAAAACATTTCCCCACATTTATTAAAAATAAAATTGTTGAAATTCTATGAAGTAAAATTTTGAGGATTCTTGTATCGGACTGTTTCTGATATAGTAGTTTTTAAAACAAAAAAAATACTGACTTAGAGGAGTCATCAACTGAAAGTCGTAATTGTTGCCTATTATCCAGTAAGAAGTTTCTAAAGATGATTTTAACTGACTGTTTTCAGGTGGNTAAAATTTTGAGGATTCTTGTATCGGACTGTTTCTGATATAGTAGTTTTTAAAACAAAAAAAATACTGACTTAGAGGAGTCATCAACTGAAAGTCGTAATTGTTGCCTATTATCCAGTAAGAAGTTTCTAAAGATGATTTTAACTGACTGTTTTCAGGTGGTTACTACAGCTCTGAGGAGAGTGTAGTAGGATTGCACAAAACCACAGTTCATCTATGCTTTCCCTATGCTCTGTGCAAGCATTAGGGAGGGGATGGGGTTGTCTCTTTATTACTAGGCAGTAGCTCAGTTCAGTCACTCAGTCGTGTCCGACTCTTTACGACCTCATGAATCACAGCACGCTAGGTCTCCCTGTCCATCACCATCTCCTAGAGATCACTCATTTTTGCGTCCATCGAGTCCGTGATGCCATCCAGCCATCTCATCCTCAGTCNGTTGCATCATGTGAGATCTTTCATCATAGTACATGGGCTCTCTAGCTGGGGCGTGCAGGCTTAGATGCTCCACCACATGTGGGATCTTAGTTCCTTGATCAGGGATCGAACCTGTGACCCCTGCATTGCAAGGTGGATTCTTAACCACTGGACCACCAGGGAAGTCCTGAGCCAATGACTTTTGATGTGTGCATTGTGTTGTATATTTTGAGAAATTTAGGAAAAAGAAAAAGCTTCTATCCTTAGCAAATTCATGGTCCGTTAAAGGAATTATATACATATAATAACTACAGTCTAGAAAATATGTAACAAATATTATAATCCAGTAGAAATAAAGACCTAAAGGCAGAATAGAAAAGGTGCTGAGAATTGCTGGTGGGAATTTGAGGGGGAAAAAAAAAAAGATGTCTTGAAGGATATTGTAGCAGATACTGTTATGGCCTCAATAGCTCTAGAACTTTCTAATTCCAGATTTCTGATTATGTCAGTATACTAAACAGCTAACTGTTTAAACTATTATTTGTAGGATATTTTGTTATTTTTTCCTGACAGGGGTCTCGAAAAGAGTGATCTTCAACCATTTTTGAGCATAGTGCCTGAAACAGTTATGAAAATATCTTCTGCTTGCATATTTTATGCAGACATCTAAAATTTTCATGTAATCTAAATATTTGTAAAGGATTCATTTTATATTACATATATATTGATATTTTAAAGTCACATAATTGTACCACTCTTTGAATATATATACTGGAATCTAAATATCACTGTGATTTTTATACCAGCCATCAATCCATTAAAAAAAGATACTAGAACAGGCATTTCTTTAAAAGTTGAAAATTTTACATGGTTTAATTTTCTTCTGCAATTCCTTGAATTTCCAATTCACTCCTTCACAGAAGTGTATCCTAATGTAATATAATTTTATGCTTGAAAGCCTTCTATTAGTTACCCTATCATAGTATTCTGCAAGAAAAATTTTTGTGTATATCTACACACACACACACACACACACACACACACACACACACACACACATATATATCTGCCTGCATGCTCAACTTCTAAGTCACATCCAACTCTTCTGCGTGCTCAGTTGTGTCCAACTCTGCAATCGTACGTACTGTAGCCTGCCAGGCTTCTCTGTCAATGGAATTCTCCAAGGAAGAGTACTGGCGTGGGTCTTTCCCTTCTTCAGGGAATACATACACACATTGTGTATAAATATATATATATATATACACACACACACACATACACACACACACACCTATAACATTTTCTTCAAGATTTCTGATTATAATACTGAAACAAAAATTTTAAGAAGTTTACAAGTTAGTCAAGCTAATAATAATTCCTGTTAGTTGATAACCATCAATTACTTAAGATCTGAAAAAGTTATCATTAGTATACAATTAACCAAACCAACATAAATATATTTTGATAATACCAAACATAAATATAAAATTTTACTAGAAAGCTATCATTAATAAGCTTTTTCCCAAGTTAACTCATGTACCCATTGATGAATATTACTTTGGCATCAATACTATTGGTATTTTTAATACCTTGAGTGCTCAGAAATCTTGTTCACACAAACTGGTAAATGGAAATAAAATAAAAGGAATTTGGTTAAAACCATCACTTGATTATTAAACTCCTTCAGTTTAATATCACACAATGATTTCAAGATTCAGGGGTATTTTAAATCATCTACCAGATGCTGAAAACAAAGAATTAGAAACTATCTAGTTAAACTGCATTAAGCTTTGTGACTTAGGCACTTGATTTAATCTGTCAACATCAATATCAGTACAATATGAATGACCCCCTGTTTGGAACCCAAGAGGATTTTAAACCTCGGGGCAATGTGCCAAAGTAAAATTAGAACTGAGAGGGCATCTTTTTTTTTTTTTTTTCCTAAAGGGGAAGAGAAGAAATTTTAAGACTCCCACCCAAAGCATCCAGTTCTGAGAGTCAAAGGTATGTAGCAAAGAAAGCAGCAGCTCTTAATGGTCACGTGAGCACTCGCTGTGGCTATCCCTCAAGGCTTAGCCCACAGAGAGCAGAAATGTCCATCTCCCAGTCTTTTCCTGGAACAGTTCTGACTGCACACTTTACAAGCTGCTGTCTGAGGTTCTAGAATGTAATTTAGCATGCACCTAGGGGCTGGCCGCGAGCCTCCTCAGCGTTCAGGGCGTGGTGGGCACTTCCTCTGCCTTCCCACTCCTGCTCACTGCAACATATAAACAGGCCGCCAGCACCTCTCTGGAAGGAATTTGTACACAGGTCTGGTGCCCTGCTTTTGTACTTGCCACCCGAGAGACAGACCCCTGGATTTCCTGGTTCTGTCAGCCAATGGGGCTTGCATTCATTCACTGGTCCACAGGACCACAGCAAACAAAGCAGCAGTTTTTAAACAGGCACAGGAACCATGTCCACTTATGGCAAAACAGCGTCCCCTCAAGATGAGTGCAGAGCGGGCAGGCAAACAGGGTCCCCTAAAGATGAGTGCAGAGGGAGCAGGCAAACAGCATCCCCTCAAGATGAGTGCAGAGGGGGCAGGCAAACAGCATCCCCTCAAGATGAGTGCAGAAGGAGCAGGCAAAACATCCATATTTGTTTCTCCATGGAAGGGGCTTAGCTACATACTTTCCCAGTTGCTGACTGAGAGTCTGGCTTATAATCAGCCTGCATCTGAGGTGCTGCCTGTAATCCTTCCCTTTTGGACACTGATGATCCTACACACCCTCAATTACTGGGAGCCACCGAGAACAAAGATGGTGGCCTGACTAATCACAAAGATTTGTGAGACAACCAAGAGCATCTCCTACACAAGACTAGTCTATCAGTACACAATTAACTGAACAAATGTAAATATATTCTGATAATACTAAACATAAAAATAAAATTTTATTAGAAAGCTATCATCAATAAGCATCAAATAAGTAAAATCAGAAACGAAAGAGGAGCCATTAGAACTGATCACACAACAAATACTAAGGATCATAAGAAAACACTATAACCAATTATACTCCAACAAATCAGATAACCTAGAAGAATGGAAAAAATCCTAGAAACACACACTTTACCAAACTGAAATCATCAAAAAAAAAAGAAAATTAGAAAAGATTAATAACTAGGGAGGAGCTTGAACAGTAGTCAAAAACCATCCAAAAAATTAATAACTGCTAATCAATAAATGTGATATGTCAAATTAACAAAATAAAGAATAAAAGTCATGATTACCTTAATAGATACAGAAAAAGCATATGATAAAATTCAACATCTTTTAATGATAAAAATGCTCAACAAATAGAAGGAATGTACTACAACATGGTAAAGACCATATATGATAAGTCCAAAGCTAATATCACAATCAATGGTAAAAAGCTGAAAGTTTTGCCTCTAAGATTAGAAAAACAACAAGAATGCCTATTTACTCTTGCCACTTCTATTTAACACATTTATAGGAGATCCTAGACAGAGAAATCAGGCAAGAAAAAAAAAAGTAAAAGCATTCATATCAGAAAAGAAGAAGTAAAATTGTCTTTGCAGATGACTTGATACTACATACAGAATATCCTAAAGACTCCACCAAAAAGCTAGTAGAACAAATGAACAGGTTCAGTAAAGTTACAGGACACAAAATCAGTATACATAAATTGGCTGTGTTTGGATATACTAACAACGAAGTATCAAAGAAGCTATGAAGACAGTCCCATATACAACAGACTCAAAAAGAATAAAACATTTAGGAATAAATTTAACCAAAGAGGTGAAACTTCTATACACCCAAAACTATAAAACATTGATGGAAGAAATGAACGAAGACACAAATAAATGGAAAGAGATTTTGTATTCATGAGTAGGAACAATTAGTATTGCTAAAATATCTATACTATGCACAGATATCCATACAATCCACAGATTGAAGAGAATCATAAAAATTCTAAAGGTATTTTTCATAGGAAGAAAAAAAAAATCCTAAAATATTTGTGGAACCACAAAAATCCCTAAATATACAAAGTAATCTTGATAAAGAATAACAAAGTTGAAGCTATCACACGTCCTAATTTGAAACTATTTTCAAACTATACAAACTGAATATATACATATATATATATATATATATATTTGCACAAAAATTATAGCAATCAAAACAGTATGATATTGATTAAAAACAGTCACACAGATCAATGGAACAGAATAGAGAGCCTAGAAATAAATTCATGAATATATAGTCAAGTTATTTATGACAAGAAGCTAGGAATATACAACGAAAAAAGGTCTGTTTCTACAATAAGTGGTAGTAGGAAAACTGACAGCCGTCTGCAAAATAATGAAACGGGGCCTCTATCTTACACCATACACAAAAAAAAAACACTCAAAATGGATTAAAGACTTTAACATAAAACTTAAATTCTAAGATTTCTGAAAGAAAACATAGGGGGGTAATCTCCTTGACATTGGTCTTGGCAATGATTTTTTAAATTTAACCCCAAAAGAAAAGGCAACAAAAGTAAAAATAAACTGCTAAGTCGCTTCAGTCATGTCCGACTCTGTGCAACCCCATAGATGGCAGCCCACCGGGCTCCTCCATCCCTGGGATTCTCCAGGCAAGAACACTGGAGTGGGTTGCCATTGCCTTCTCCAATGCATGAAAGTGAAAAGTGAAAGTGAAGTTGCTCATTCATGTCTGACTCTTAGCACCCCCACGGACTGCAGCCTACCAGGCTCCTCCGCCCATGGGATTTTCCAGGGAAGCGTACTGGAGTTGGGTGCCATTGCCTTCTCCGTAAAAATAAACTAGTGGGATTACATCTAACTAAAAAGCTTCTATGACAGCAAAGGGAGCATCAGCAAAATGAAAAGGCAGCATACTGAATGGGAGAAAATATTTGCAATCATATATTTGATAATGGGCTTCCCTGGTGGCTCAGATGGTAAGGAATCTGCCTGCAATGCAGGAGACCCAGGTTTGATTCCTGGGTTGGGAAAATCCCCTGGAGAAAAGAATGGCAATCCACTCCACTACTATTGCCTAGAGAATCCCATGAACAGAGGAGCATGGTAAGCTACAGTCCATGAGATTGCAAAGAGTCAAACATGACTGAGCAACTAACACTTCCACTTCACTTTCACATCTGATAAAAGGTTAATATCCAAGATAAACAACACAGGGAAGTCATACAACTTAGTAGCAAAAAAACCCAAATTACACAATTAAAAAATGGGCAAAGAATTTGAATAGATGTTTTTTCCAAATAAGGCAAACAAATGACCAATGGGTACACGAAAAGGTGTTCAACATCACTAATCATCAGGGGACTGTAGGTCAAAACCATAATAAGAACATCTTACACTTGTTAAGATGCTATCCTCAGAAAGACAAGAAAAACAAATGCTGGTGATGTGGAGAAAAGGGGACCCTTTTATATTGACAGTGGTAATGCAACTGGCACTGTCACTATGGAAAATAATATAAATGTTCCTTAAAAAAATTAAAAAATAGAACTACCATACCATCCAGTAGTACCATTTCTGTATATTTATCCAAAGGAAGCAAAATCATTAGTTTGACAAAAATTTTTTTTCCCACTAACTTGAAAAGATATAAGCACCTTCATATTCACTGTAGTATTATTTACATTAGCCAAGACATGGAAACAACCAAAGGAAATAATTCCATTTGTGATCACATGGATGAACCTGGAGGGCATGTGCCAGGTGCAATGAGCCAGACAGACAAATATNTGTTCCTTAAAAAAATTAAAAAATAGAACTACCATACCATCCAGTAGTACCATTTCTGTATATTTATCCAAAGGAAGCAAAATCATTAGTTTGACAAAAATTTTTTTTCCCACTAACTTGAAAAGATATAAGCACCTTCATATTCACTGTAGTATTATTTACATTAGCCAAGACATGGAAACAACCAAAGGAAATAATTCCATTTGTGATCACATGGATGAACCTGGAGGGCATGTGCCAGGTGCAATGAGCCAGACAGACAAATATAAATGGTGCATGATATCATCTATATATGGAATCTAAAAAAAAAAAAAAAGTTGAACTTGTAGAAACAGACTAGAGAGAGGGTGGTTGAGAGGGGCTGGGGTGAGGAGTGGGGTGGAGGAAATAGGGAGAGGCTGATAAAAGGGCACGAACTTTCAGTTATAGATGAATAAAGCCTGAGGAGCTAATGTACACTGATGGCAACTACAATTAATATTGTATGACTGAAAGCTAGGACATAGATCTTAAATGTTCTCACCAGGAAAAAGAAAAAAGTAAATATGTGAGCTGGGATATATTAGTTTGATGGTGGGAATTCTTTCACAATGTGTGTGTGTATGTATGTAAAATTATCATGATGTACATTTTAAATATTTTACAAGTTTTTATTTGTAAATTATACCTCATTAAAGCTGAAAAGGAAAAGAGAAACATGTTACAAAAACTGTGTAGCATCCTTAAAGGGTGTCTGCTGCAATGGACAGATCAGCTGTGATCTTACAGTATAAATACAAGGAAGTCCTCCAAGAAAGCAAATCAGGACTGTCTGCCAAACTAGATGTACGTGTTGTGGCAAAAATCGAGTACTAAGTGCTTTCTTCAGTAAATTAGAACTTTTGTGAAGTACCCTGTATTTTCCACAATTCTATATTTTGTATGCAGGCATCTTTAATTTATACTACATACCACGTACTACAAGGAACCATAGCCAGATCTGATTGAAATTTCATGTCACTTGGAGGACTTCGATGAGATTTTGAGATAAATAAGTAACTGGATGAGACTTTGAAGTGGTCTTGTTTGGAAAAGGCAAGACAGGCATTTCACATGGTATGTATGCATGGAAAGAAGAGTGTGTGTTAAAAAGCCAATGAGCTAAATATGACAAATTTTGTTAGCTCTACCCAACAGATAGCTTCCTCTTCTAATGCTTACTTTGTTATGGGGCTTCCTCATAGCTCAGATGGGAAAGAATCTGCCTGCAGTGCAGGAGACCTGGGTTTAATCCCTGGGTCAGGAAAATCCCTTGGAGAAGAAAATGGATACCTACTCTAGTATTCTTGCCTGCAGAATTCCACGGACAGAGAAGCCCGGTGGGGTACAGTTCATGCGGCCCCAAAGAGTTTGAATTGAATAAGCAACTAAGACTTTCACTTACATTTTTTCAAAGTTAAGGTAATCAAGTTAAAATAAGGTCACTAGGGTAGGCCCTAATTCAATAAAAGCTTAAAAATGCTATTATATATCTGTATCTGTGTCATTACAAAAAGCAGAAAGTTGGACACAGATACAGGCACAGGCAAAAGGCTGTGGGAAGCTGGAGGCACAGGCTGGGGTGATGCAGCAAAAGTCAGGGAATGACAAAGGTTGCTAGTCAACCACAAGCAAAGCAGGAACAAGGAACAGATTCTCCCTCAGTTCCCTTGGAAGCAGCCAACCCTGCTGACACTTTGATCATGAACTTCCAGCCTTCAGAAATGTGAGGCAGTCAAAGTCCTCAAGGAAGAAAGAGCAAACCTTGGAGGATTCACGCTCCCTGATTTCAAACTATACTACAAAGCTATAGTAATAAAAACAGTACAGTACAAAAAAAGTTACACAAATCAAGGGAACAGAGCAGAGAGCCCAGAAATGAACCCACACTTATACAGACGATTAATCTATGACAAAGGAGGTGAGAGTTTACAATGGGAGAAGACAGCCTCTTCAATAACTGAAATGAATACATCACTGTGTGTTACCTATACTTCAATGAAAAAAAATTTTTTAATATAAAAAATTAAAGGGAGAGTACAAGAACACAAGAGGAATGTTATTCTGCCACAAAACGTATGGAAAAAGAAAATAACTATGAGGCAATACACTTGTTTTTTAAGCCACCAGTCTGTGGCCTTTTGTTACAATACCCCTGCTGCTGCTGCTGCTAAGTCGCTTCAGTCGTTTCCGACTCTGTGCGACCCCATAGAGAGCAGCCCACCAGGCTCCCCCGTCCCTGGGATTCTCCAGGCAAGAACACTGGAGTGGGTTGCCATTGCCTTCTCCAATGCGTGAAAGTGAAAAGTGAAAGTGAAGTCGCTTAGTTGTGTCCGACTCTTAGCGAGCCCCTGGACTGCAGCCTACCAGGCTCCTCTGCCCATAGGATTTTTCAGGCAAGAGTGCTGGAGTGGGTTGCCATTCTTTTCTCCCACAATACCCCTAATAGTACACTAATACAGATGATGAAACAGAAAAAGAGAAACAGTCTGGCCCCTGATAATACCTTTATGGTTAGTGGCAAACTCTAGAACCTTTTTCCTCTTTTCATGTGAGGGGGGGAAAAAAAAACCTTTTGGTTTGAGCTAGTGTTAATTTCATATTCTGTTACTTGCACCCAGTACATCTTATAAATAAATGGTTTTTCAAACAGCCTTGAATAACAAATAAGGTTTTGACAGATATGGGTAGGAAGAAATGAACTGAGCAAAGAAAGTCAGTGGCTAAAGAAGCCAGTGAAGCAGAGTACATTATACTCAGGGAACAGAGGCAGACAGCTGGAACATGGGTGTTCCGAGGGAGAGGCAATGGGAACAAGTTGAAGGGAAACTGGAGCCATAATGTGGAAGGTGTTTAATCATATGCTAAGGCTTCTCTACTGTCAAGAAGAATACTGGAAGTTTTCATAGGGGAATAAAAGGATCAGAACTGAAATTAAGTAGCAGAAGTAGTGTGTACTAAAATAGTTAGAGAGTAGAGACAGAAAGATACGTATAAAATATAATGGAGTTTTAAGTAAAATAATGGAGCAGGATATGGAAAAGAGGTGGTCAGAATGAAACTACTAAAATAAAGTGGACTAGTCGCATGTAGAGTGCAAGGTAGTAAAATGACCATTTTAGACCACTTTAGTCATTGACCGACATTATCCTGAGTGCTGAGAGAATGGTAATGAAACACACTGGGATGACCTGGGAAGCTCTGAAAACAGTGGCATCTATGTTCCATCCCCAGAAACTCTTTTTTAATTGATTGAGAACCACTGGGAGATCGGTGTGGAAGGATGTTAGGATATTACAAATGAGGGTCATACCTGCTAATTTGAGACGAAACACTCGACTGACATTACCAATTTTGTCTTATTTTAAACACAAACTTCCATGTCTTCACTCATTCAGTAACTAGTACCGGGCTATGATGGTGATAAAGAGATCGTTTGCCCTCAGAGCATTTAAAATTTTTATCAAATGTAATTTTTGATTTAAATATAGCTCCAGATCTATTTTCTTGAGTATTGGCTTTATACCAGAACAAAGACTGAAAGGAAAACATACAAATAGTTGTCGTTCTGAGATTAAAAAACGTTTTATCCATTTTACTTTTCTGTTTGAGGGAAAAAAAGAGAGAAGGTCTTATAAGATAAAAAAAATGAATAAGATAAGCTATTAAAAGGGAAGATTGTGATATTATAAGCTATAAAAATAAATATATAAAAATAATTTATATAAATAATCTTATATCACATAAATTATATTAACAAAATTTATGAATTCAGCTAAAACATTTAAGAGGGAGGGGATGGGATATGTGTACATGTAGCTGATTCACACTGTTGTACAGCAGAAACTAATATAATATTATAAAGCAATTACACTCCTATTTTACAAAAGTAGATTTAAAAAAATAGGATCTAGTGGGTACTAATAAAATTGTTTTCCAGAAAAAAATTCATTCAATAATTAATTTATATCATTTCATACTTTAATGCCTTTTCTCAAGTTCAACCAGCTTCATGGGAGACATAGGGTATTGGGACAAAATACACAATTTATTTAAGGTTTTCCAACAAAGATATATTTAGAAACAGAATTAGCACCTAGAAAGCCACCCCATAACTCCCTAATTTGTTGTTGTTTGGTTGCTAAGTTGAGTCCGACTCTTTGAGACCCCATGGGGTGTAGCACATCAGGGTACTTGTGCTGTGGTATCTCCCAGAGTTTGCTCAAATTCATGTGCAAACTCACTAAGCCAAAGCTTTAATTTTTTTGAATTACCTAGTAAATTAGTCTCTTCTTTTTGTTGTTAAATGAAAATACATTCTGGTTTCTTCACAGCTCATGCTGGACAGGAGCAGAGGGTAGAGAATTAATGAGAAAAAGAATCACTCACTCTTCACTTCAATACTTTAGAAAGGGCTGTGGGATGAAGGAAGTGAGAGCCTGATGCTACTTAATGTAATGAAAGTGTAAATGCTTTAAGATAATATATGAATTTCAATAATACATGAATTTCAAATTTTATCACAAGTAAAAGAGTGACTATTTAAAAACCTTTCTTTAAATTTCTGCCATCGGTTTCATTTAAATTGTTCTATTGGACTACTACTGTTACTGGCATATGATGTTTATTACTCTTTTTTAAGGTGTATTTAAATTAAACCATCTTTACTAGCAATAGTTACCAAGTTCCCCTAAAAAAGATGCAGAATAGTCCAACAAGATTATACAAATAGAGTGCACACTCACTCGTGGTGATGAGAATCTGGAGAAAAGTGAACCATTCTCTTGTTACTGACTGGGCCAGGAGTTGTCACCTGAAAGGAGATTTAAAACCAAAACCAGTCACAGGTGAGTCTGTAAAAAGGCAGTGAGTAATAGGGATGTTTTCATTTGAAGACATCCACTCTGAAATGCAGAAGGTAACAGTTCTCAAAATCTAAGACACAACTGCATGGACCAAAAGTATAGTTAAATTCCTGGTAAGAATGAACTACTTCTTTTAGTCTCGCATAGTTCCTCTGCTAGAATTTTAAGACTATTTAAAAAGTATCTTTATAACAGAAAAAAACAACTTTCTGAAGAACTAGACCACTGAGTCTCATTTCCAAATACGACACAAATGCAAATATATTTAATTGTATGTAAAAAAAAGAGGTTTACTTAATTAGTGTTGAGAAGATGGTATTTCCTAGGAACAACATCTTTTTATTTAATTCTTAAATGTAAATGACATGTTTTATAATGCACACACTTAAATGCATACAAATTAATATATACATACTGCTCTACATAAAATAGATGAGCAACAAGGATCTGCTGTATAGCACAGGAAAATATACTTATTATCTTGTAATAACTTACAATGAAAAAGAATATATACATATACATATATATAACTGAATCACTTTGTGGTACACTTGAAACTAATGCAACATTATAAATCAACTGTATGTAAAAAATGCATACAAAAACTTAAATCAAGGGAGCAGTGAATAGTCCTTTTTATAATTTTCCCATAAAGTTAGGAATTATCTGTGTATTTACATAGAACAATAATTTCATTTAAGAGAAAAAATTTTATGCCTTTATTTCTAAATCAAAGTAAAAACCTGATAAAGAATTAAAGGTTCAACTTTTTTGATAATGCAAGCTATTCCTATTTTCCATGTCACGACTTTTCTATCTAATAGAGGGTTCTCAACAGGAATATAAACATAGCATCATGCAAGAATGAATCCACAATCACAACTGACAAGAGATAAAGTTACAACTTGAGGCTTTATGTTATGATTCATCAAATTAAAAAAAAAAAAAAACCCTCTCTAATTATAGGAGTGCCACTTAACATACAGAATCCAGAAAGGCATGACGAGGCAACAAATGCCTCTGAAAAGAAATGAACATTTTCAAGAATGTATTTCATCTTCTTTCCTTCAGGTAACAGGGATGCCAGCACACACTGAAATTCCAAGAATTGCAAATACTGCAAATGTGCACAGATGATGACATTAACAACCCTATGGTTTGAGCACCACAGGTAAACATGTGGCTCAACTCCAGGACTACATCCTGCATTCATCTCAGAATGAGGTTTTCATGCTCCTCCAGTGGGTAACCCTGGAATGCAGTAATCCATTTTCTACACCGTGGCTATGAGAAAAGCCGACTGTGCCTATGTCATGCTTTGTTAGAGGTTCATGATCACATTATCTCAGGGTGGACCTGACACTTTTATTCAGTTTACAGTATGTTCTATGTACAGGCAACTTATTTCCTTTGCCAGGGCTGCTGACAACCTTTTCCACACTATATTAATCTTGTTTACTGACTTTATCTTGGTACAAATATCAGAAAACTGAACTTTTTATCTCAGAGAAAAAATAAACAACATGTTGACAGAAGCAGAAGCTATTTTCAGGGCTAAAATTGCTTGTTTACCTGCAGCTATACTTATGGAAAAATGTTTAAGTCTTGCTCTGGCTTGAGATACATAATCTGAAATTTAATAAATGAAAGAATTTCACATACACCTATGTGATAAATTGCCCAAAGAAAAACAGTGCAACTGAATACAATAAAACAGAATTTATAACTAATTTATACCACAATACAAATGCAAGCTTTCAATCTAGTCAGAAATAATCATACTGTATATTTCTCAGAAATCATATGTAGAAACTATGAGCGCAATTNTGTGATAAATTGCCCAAAGAAAAACAGTGCAACTGAATACAATAAAACAGAATTTATAACTAATTTATACCACAATACAAATGTAAGCTTTCAATCTAGTCAGAAATAATCATACTGTATATTTCTCAGAAATCATATGTAGAAACTAGGAGCGCAATTCAATTGCTGTAAACAACTCACAGAAGATTTATAATAGCAAATGTAGATATTTAAATGGGTCTACATATTTACCTAGTACATAGCCCTCCTTTAAAAAGATGTAAATATCCCATTTCATTATTTCAAGTCACTTTTGGTTTTACTTTTAAAGATATTCAAATAGGCATAATTTAGAATTTTTAAAAATGAAACAAACACTGAGATCTATATATGATAATCTTTTCAGGTCAATGACACTGGTCTGCCTCAGGAGTAAAATATTCTAATAATGAGAATCTTTTGGTACTTTAGGGATTAGACACCTTTACCAAAAAGGTGAGAGAGATTGAGAAAGGAGTATGACAAAGCTGTTTATTGTCACTTGTTTATTGTCACTCTGTTTATTTAACTTATACACAGAGCACATCATGCGAAATGCTGGGCTGGATGAGTTACAAGGCAGAATAAAGATTGCCAGGAGAAATATCAACAACCTTAGATGTGCAGACAATACCACTCTAATGGCAGAAAGCAAAAAGGAACTAAAGAACATCTTGATGAGGGTGATAAAGGAGAGTGAAAAAACTGGCTTAAAACTCAATTAAAAAACTAAGGTTATGACATCCAGTCCCATCACTTCATGGCAAACAGAAGGGAAAAAATTGGAAACAGTGGTAGATTTCCTCTTCTTGGGGTCTAAAATCATGCAGATGGTGACTGCAGCTACGAAATTAGAAGACTCTTGCTTCTTGGAAGAAAAGTTATGACAAACCTAGACACTGTGTTAAAAAGCAAAGACAACACTTTGCTGATGAAAGTCCACATAGTCAAGGCTAGGGCTTCCCAGGTGGCTCAGAGGTTAAAGCGTCTGCCTGAAATGTGGGAGACCCAGGTTCGATCCCTGGGTCAGGAAGATCCCCTGGAGAAGGAAATGGCAACCCACTCCAGTACTCTTGCCTGCAGAATCCCATGGAGGGAGGAGCCTGGTAGGCTACAGTCCATGAGGTCGCAAAGATTCGTACACGACTGAGCAATTTTACTTTCACTTATGGTCTTTCCAGTAGTCATGTATGGATGTAAAAGCTGCACCATAAAGAAGGCTGAGTGCCGAAGAATTGATACTTGCCAACTGTAGTGCTGGAGAAGACTCTTGAGTGTCTTGGACAGCAAGGAGATCAAACCAGTCAATCCTAAAGGAAATCAACCCTGAATATGGAAGAACTGATGCTGAAGCTGAATTTCTGATACTTCGGCCACTTCATGCAAAGAGCTGACTCACTGGAAAAGACCTTGATGCTGGGAAAGATTGAAGGCAGAAGAAGAGGGTGACAGAGAATGACATGGTTGGATGGCATCACTGATTCAATGGACACGAACTTAGG
Organism: Neotragus pygmaeus; assembly: GCA_006410875.1. NCBI lineage: Eukaryota > Metazoa > Chordata > Mammalia > Artiodactyla > Bovidae > Neotragus > Neotragus pygmaeus. Next base: position 1,370,100 of record SJYV01035481.1, read on the forward strand.
CAAACTCCGGGAGATGGTGAGGGACAGGGAAGCCTGGAATGCTGTAGTCCATAGGGTTGCAAAGGGTGATATGACTTGGTGACTGAACAATAAGATCTTAGTACAGAATTCAGCTTATGAAAATCAGGGCTATCCTAGAGTTTCAGTGTATTTTAAACTTGAAAACATGTGTCTAATACAATTGATTATTAGTAGTAACTTCAAAGAGTTATAAAATATCAAGAAACATTCTTATAAAATTCTTCCTAAAAATTATAATTCAGGGTTAATCTTTCTAAAAATAAAATAAAGCAACTTAAAATATCAGGTCAAAGTATTAATTTCTAGTAAACATCCAAGTGTGGTGATTATTTTATTCTCTAAAAAAAGATGCCTTCCAGTTATTTCAAAAATGTCTTAGAAAGAAATGGCAAATTAAAAAAAATCATAACTCTTTCTATAAGATATTCATGTTGTGAGGTTTGTTACAAAAAGTTGATTTTATTTCAGAAGGCCAGATAGGAAACAGGTGTTCTGTTTTTCAAGAGAAACAGTATCTCTACAATTCAGTTCTTGTTGTTTGTTAAAACTCTTGAGTTTTATATAATTAGCCAATATTTACTGATAATCTTAAACACCACACTATATACTCTGAAATTTTATTAATATTACTTTATCAATAGTGACTACAATCCTACATAAAATAAGCATATTTGTTTTCATTACCTCTGCTTATATGCAAATTATTAAAAAAATTAAAGTTCGATAGGAATGAATGGTCTCTGGGTAGCATAGTGTTTGTTTCAACTTCTGATCTTATTAGACTGTGAAATAAACTATAATGCTAAAAGATCACGGGGGTCTCAGTCTTTACTGTTGTTATTTACAATCAACTTATCAATCTCAGAAGATCACAATATAGCAGTGCTAGATGAAAATGTAATAGTAGCTGTACAAGCACCACCATCAAAATTCATAAGGTCAATATGAACCCATATAAGGGAAATTTAGCCAAATTACTTCAATGACAAAGTATCTTTCTCAATTTTATTAGAGATGTTAAAAGAAAGTTCTTATTTTTTCTATCACTGATTTATTAATCCTGATATTATGACTTTCCCTCAAAGATAAATAAAACAGTTGGCTTTATATCTCATTTTCATTTTGTTACTGTTACCAAACCCACTGCATCTCATCCCATGCTTCTATAATTAAGATGCTGAATGAGTTATTTTCCAAATTAGGTAGACTTCCTGAGACACAATGGTCCTATGAGATTAATAATTATTTTATTCAATATGGATGATAGCTCACTTATGTTCTCCACGAGTAAGATTCCTTTTATAAATTCATGATGTGTTATGTCGCCACACAACCCAAGAAACCATCTGTCCAGGCTTCTTTCTCCACCTCTAGTAGAGCCATTCTCTTCCAATTTTTCTCTCACTTACAATTATATTTTATTTGCCTTCCAAATGTTATTCTGCTTCAGTGCCTACACTGACAAACACTTAGGGTGGCAGGCTGCCATTCAAAAGAAGGCCTTTCAGTTTTGTGAGGACTGCTCAATCAAATCTGCCTGGCCTCCAGGCTGCAGGGAGACATTGTCTGAGCCTCCCTGCCAGTTTGTCAAGACCCCGAAGTTTCCTACTTCTCGAAGGACCATTATTAATTTGACTCAACTTCTCGGAAGAAAGAAACAAGCCTTTTAAGTTTAGCAGGCTCTGCATGAAGGCCCCCTGGTACATTCAACAAATGTGTCAGTCAAATACATGTGACAAATATTAAGGAAAACAACTCAACAAAAAGGAGCTTAAAAATAGAACTTTAAAACCTAGGGACAAGAAGTTAAGGAGACAAAAGCAAAGAGGTAGAAGGAAACTTACTGTAGTTGCTAGTCTATACATTCATCTTCATTTAAAAATAAGTGGAAGAAAATAATATTCTAAACATTTTGGAATAGTTGATTTTAATGCATAGTTGTTAAAATGAATGTGTCAAGTGTCCATCTTTTAATCACACACAAGAGAATAGAGAAAGATTCTCCAAAACATTTCCCATGAGGGCAACTGAGTTTTATATTGGTGTTCTAAAAAACTGGTACAAGATAGTTGGGAGAATGAATAAAATATTTCACTGTGTTATTTATTCTCATATATAATACAGAATGGTCACAATTCACAAAAGTTGCAATTTATTTGGGGATGGAAAAAATTCAAGAAAATAACATTAGAATCACTTTTAACATAACATATACAAGAGTGGAAATTACTTTAGGAGAACTTTGAAAGTAAACACAACAAAGGGATAAATTCAGGTAGTATAAATGGATATCATTTATAAGATTAAAGGGAAACAAAGTAGTGATCTGATTTCAGAGGAATCGGGGAAGAAAATCACCTGTGAGAAGGGAGTTNAGGAGAACTTTGAAAGTAAACACAACAAAGGGATAAATTCAGGTAGTATAAATGGATATCATTTATAAGATTAAAGGGAAACAAAGTAGTGATCTGATTTCAGAGGAATCGGGGAAGAAAATCACCTGTGAGAAGGGAGTTGTATGCAGTTTCTTTCTCCCTTCTCCAATTCATCTTACCAACTTACCAAACTCAACTTTCTAAATCACTGCTTTTCAATGTGTTGATTTTCTCATGCCAGAGCCATCCATAGCTCTTCACTGAAAGCAAAACTAAAGCTAATGAGAAATGCATTCAAAACCCTCTCTTATCTCATCTCTGCTTCCCACTGTGATTCCTCTCCAGCTTTTGATGCAATAGCTGATTCCTCCTTGTTCTAAACCCCAAACTGCTCTACTGGAAACAATTCAACAGATATTTACTAGTTATTACTGTGCACATAAAATCATGTCGAGATTTACTATATAATGAGTGGTATGTGGTTTCCATTCAGTTGGGTGATTTTAGCTATATTGTTACATTGATCTACATTGATTGTTATATTGATTTAGTTATACTGTTACAAAGATCACTAACCTTTATGATATCATGATAAAGTCCTGTGTTAAGAGACTCCTCTAATTTCAAGTTTTTTTTTTCCCCCTAAGAAAGGTCAGTAAATAATACATGCACTAATCCATATTTTACTTTCATTTGTCTAGACTATTATTAAAGTAAATGTGAATTTATATGTTGTTGTTGTTATTTAGTTGCTAAGTTGTGTCCAACTCTTTGTGACCTCATGGACTGTAGCCGGCCAAGCTCCTCTGTCCACGGGATTTTCCAGGCAAGAATATTGGATTGGGTTGCCATTTCCTTCTCTGTGGGATCTTCCTGACCCAGGGATTGAACCTGTGTCTCCTGCGCTGGCAGGGAGATTCTTTACTACTGAGCCACCAGGGAAGCCCTGTGAATTCACACAGTAGACTACAAAGTCCTCTTCAATGGTTATAAGAAACTAAAAAAGTAATAGGCGAAAGTAGAATGCCTAATGTGTGCAGATAAGGTACTGGATCTGAGCCCACCAGAAGTATTAGCGTCAGACAACGATGTCCTTCTGGAAAGAATATATGGGATGGAAGATCATTTCTGAGAACAACTAAACTACCTGAGATTGCAAAAACTGTTGTACTAAATTTTTAAATTTGTACACTAGAGTTTGGTTTTCCAATTAAGAAGATGCCTCAGAATTTGGGATTTTATAAAATCTAGTAACATTACAGAAAGATGTACTAGGTTCACATCATTATTCATATCTTTATGTATAAGACATTTGCAACCAATCTTGCTCTTATCAGCTGAGTTCACACTGGTTAAGACTTTCAAGGGGAAAAAACCATCTTATTAGCAGTAACTACTTTCTTAAACTTTATGTTAATTAGATTATATTATAGTAGAGATGGAAGGCCTCCCTGAAAGCTCAGTTGGTAAAGAATCCGCTTGCAATGCAGGACACCCTGGTTCGATTCCTGGGCTGGGAAGATCCACTGGAGAAGGGATATGATACTCACTCCAGCATTCCTGGGCTTCACTTGTGGCTCAACTGGTAAAGAATCTGCCCACAATGAGGGAGCCCTAGGTTTGATCCCTGGATTGGGAAGATCCTCTGGAGAAGGGAAAGGCTACCCACTCCAATATTCTGGCCTGGAGAATTCCATGGACTCTATTATAGTCCATGGGGTCACAAAGAGTCAGACAGGACGGAATGACTTTCATTTTCATAGTAATGACTTTCATTTTCATAGTAGAGATGTAACATATTNAAGAATACTGGAGTGGGTAGTCATTCCCTTTTCCTGGGAATCTTCCCAATCCAGGGATTGAACCTGGGTCTCCTGCATGTAAGCAGATTCTTTACCATCTAAACCACCTGGGAAGCCCCTAAAATTCATTCTAGAAGGAAGCTATCCATAAAGCCGTGGTAGCATCGAAGCATGAATATACCTAAGAGACTAGATATCACTAAAACTATTCTTGAGTTGCCTCATGGTAATAACCATGAGCTCCATAGACAGTAAACCACAGCATGGAATCTCAAACAGTATCTTCTCACACGGGTAGTTTGTGAAATACCTTCAGGATGTCACTACAACCCAACTCCATGCAACTGGATGCACAATCAGTATACCTGCCAAGTAGCACACTCCACTGGACTGTGAAAACCAACAAGTACTGGGATACTGTTTTATTCTTTTCTTTTTGTCCTCTGTGATGAAGTCAGTATGTATGCAGTAAATAGCATCTAGTATTCACCACACACTGATTGAGCACTTTCCAGGTCGCCCAGGTTCTTGGAAGCCACCTAGACATTATTTCTCATGCTCACAATTCTGCAAGATTCTAATTATTATCTCAAGCTCATGAATAAGGCTTAGAGGGATGAAAACAATCCACCTAAGACCACCTGCTTCACAAGTAGCCGAGCCAATATTTGTCCAAAAATATCTGGTTCCTTTACTGAGCCTTCACATTATTTTCTTGTTGAGTAAGGGAACCAGATATTTACAAGATAGATAACCAACAAGGACCTACTGTATAGCACAGGGAACTCTACTCAATATTCTGTGATAACCTGTATGAGAAAAGAATTTAAAAAAGAATGAATATATGTGTATCTGTAACTGAATCACTTTACCGTTCAACTGAAATTAACACAACACTGTAAATCAACTCTACTCCAGTAAAATAAAAATATTAGAAAAAGAAGAAAATATTGAGCCTTTACCATATGCCCTGGGTTAAGGAACGGGAGGAGATATACTAGCAAATGAGCAGAACCGTGCATTGATAGGATGGAGAGACACACTGAATTAAAAACAAACCAATATGCACAAACACACAGACTGCTGGAAAATACTGTGAAGGAAATAAAGAAGGTGGGGAAGGGGAAACTCAGTTGAACTGAGTCCTAAGGGACAAGATGGAGCATTCAAGCCAAGGAGAGGAGAGGTGGGAATATCCTTAGTCAGAAGAAGTATCACACAGGAAAAGCGGGAAGCAAGGAAGAGATGTTCAACGAGTAGTTTGGAGGGCAGTGTCTCCAGAGGCAGACTGGTCTGGGGGCTGTTGGGGGCGGGGGGACAAACAGCATAAAGGAGCCAGAAAATCCAGTGTCCTGGTGACCTTAATTTTAAGAAGCTGTGCTCATTTCTATATGCTGGCAGTTCTCAAGCTCTATATTCTTAAAAATGATTGAAGACTCCAAAGAGCCTTTGTTTTATGTTTATCGATCCTACTGGAATTTAAAAAATGCCTTAAATTTTTTAAACCCAGGAATATATAACACATTTCATGGAGACTCTGGAAAATACCACCATATACTTGTGAAAAAAATGAAGCAAAAAATACAAATAATATCTTGGTATTATTATGAAAACAGTTTTGCCCTTGTGGACTCCCTGAAGGAGTCCCAGGAACCCCCAGACCACACTTTGAAAAGCAATGCTTTCTGCCATGGCTGTCCAAGTGTGGTCCCCAAGTCAGAGGTATCAACATCACCTGGGAACCTGTCAGAAATGAAAATTTTCTAGTTTCACCTCAAACCTACGGCATGAGACCCTCTGGGCAGAGGCGGGGGGAGTTGAAGCCCCACCACCTGGGTTTTATCAGGCCCTGCTGATGATTCTGATGCTCACTGAGGTTTGAGCACCGCTGTGCTAATAAACTTTATGGAAGAAGGCAGGACAATGGAAGAAAAACACCAGCAGGGAGTCGTAAGATATGCTTCTACAGCATGCAAAATTTGATTGTCGTAAGCATAGAGGAGAAGCTTAAAACCGAAGGCAGGGGAAGAAAATTTTAAAAAGTTGAAGCAAGACAGAGAATCAATAGAAGAGAAATTTCTTTTTCAATAACAGTTTCAGACCAAGTGGAAACTAAAAAGGCAGAACTGGAAACCTTGACTGATTCTGCAAATACATATGGCAGCAAACTGAAACGTCAATCTTCATGGGTAGATGATACCAGAAGGGCTAGGGTGGAAGTGTTGGTCCTGGGCATATGATGGCAACAGACAGTAAATGGTATCAAAGGTGCTAACCAAGATATTATATTTATGAAGCAATAAGGCTATTTTTTTACTGAAATAGCTCAGTTCTCACAATTTTTCTTAAAAGAGAGTAACACTAAATAGCTCATCAAACCTTTTGGCAGAATAAAGGAACAAACGAATGAGCTTGGTACATGATACATATTAATATCCTAATGCATTTAAAAACTCTCACTGTGTACCAAATAATATTTTGGTTTCTTTTATTGTATCTTACATAAGTTCTATAATATTATCATGTACTAATATCCATAATGGTATAAGGATCACCCTTTTGGCTTCCCCACAACCTCTCTGTATTGTAAACATTGTACTTTTATCATTTATTATATTGTATTTTAATTAGCTGTTTACTTATCTAACCCTCCCATAGACTATAAGCATCTAAGGACTAGGGACTACGTCTTATTCAGCTTTGTTTCTCCCATACACTGCATAACGTCTGGTACATGGTTAGATATGAAATGAAACAGTATTCACTTGCTGATTTAACTATTTATGTTCTACCTGGACACCTACATGAAAATCTCAAACAAGGGCCAGAGTGGATATTTTAATTGTTTTGAATCACATATAACAAAATCCTAGGTACACGTTTTCAATAAGCTCTTGTTTACTGAATACAGACATATATCTTTTGTAAATGACAATGGGAATAAAACATAGTGGGAAAATTCAATGTGCTCCTTTAAATATATATAGAAATATTCCAATGAATACAAAATAAGATCAAAAAGATTCTTACAGCTCTTACAGTTAATTGCCCTCTCTCCACATTAAAAAAAAATTCTACACCACTTTCATTTTGAAGATGTAGGAGCAGCCATAAAAACATGGGCAAACACTATTCAATTCTCAAATCAGAAACCATACACTGCAATTAAAAAATACTGTTGAGTAAAGTGTTAAGTTTTTTACCTAAAAACTACTCGTGATCTTACTAGTGATCAGGACCTCGATGGTCCATATGAAACAAGGCTACACTTCATATTCAAAATGAAATTCTGCCTTAAACTGCTTCTTCTGTTTACTAAACTATTTATCACCTGTGAAAAAAATTCAGGATGTCTAGAGATAAAAAACTCACAACTGGTACCCTCTGCACCACCACCACCTGGATCAGGCAGCCCTTAACTGTCCTCTAAATCTGGACGGCTTTTGCTCTCTCACCATTCTCATTGGGTGAGCAGATGTCACGTGAATACAGTTGGCTGGGGCACAATATCTACTGTTAACACGAGCTGTAACGGTACTAACTACACTCAGCTTAGGCTATTACAGACAGCTGGCTCAGGTATGTAGCTCAACTTGGCATTCAATAATGGAGGTTAGTGTGGATTTGAAAGTCATACTGTCTTGTTCAAATGCATGCTTTGCCACTTTCTAGCTGTATAAGTTACTTCACATTATACTTCTGTGCAGGAGGGCACAGGGCAATAGTAGTAACAGCCTCATAGGTCTCTCATGAGAATTACATGCATTAATGCATCTCAAATGCTTAGAAAAATGCTTATTAGCACATACTAAGGACTCAACAGATGATGGCTATTAGTCATAGCACTACATCAGGTTTTATAGCCTCAATCTCTTTTACCAACAGGGTTGACATCTTACATCAGACCGCATTGTTAGGGGTAGTCAAATTTTTGTTCTTACTGTTTAATTCTAATCACCTGACTTAATCCAAAAAATAACTTCCTTTTAGATTGTCAACTCAGTCTCAAGTGTCTACTCACTCAACTTGAGCAGATGAGTACTTCACATTGAGGTAACAATTTAATAAGAAGGAAGCGATTTTCTTTTTAGGTTAATGGGCAAAATTAAGTCAAAACCAAAGGAAAGAGTGTTCAAAAGGCAATCTGTGTATCTAAAACAGTACCTCTAACATCTGTGGAATGAATTGATGCACAGCTGACTCAGGTTTTAGGTGGCTATTCAGTATACTCGGAATCAGAACTAAAACCAACAAGAAAGGAATAAATAGGCTACTACAGACTCTCAGATTGATTCACTTTCATTGCCTCTATTGATTTCAGATTTCAAAAACGTGTAAAAAATTTTTCATTCCTTATCATTTCGCCCACCTCTTTTCCTTCCCCAAATTACTTTATGTCGACCCCCTCCCCACTTTCTTCTTTCTTTGATGGTTTACTGCAAATCATGCAGAACTTTCTGTTTGTGTGGTTCATCACTATGACTCTCTGTACAATTATCCAAATTTCAAACCCATATGCGTATCATCGGGCATGAGAAAATTTCTGGATTACAGAAGAAGGCAGACATAACTAAGGAATAATAAAATCTGGTGGTTCATAACAATGATGTATCAGCATACAACAAAAACAAAACCCCTGCCAAACGTGAAGACAAAAACCATCACACCTACACATCTATCCCTTGCAATGGAAACACTCTCTTCCAATTTTCCAGAGTCGTCTCTTCTGCTCTTTCTTTTCGGTACAGACTTACAGTCTGGAAAAGCGCATTACCTCTTAGCCTTCGTCATTACCTTTTACGTATTTGCTTTTGGCTGTGCTGGGTCTTCGCTGCTGTGCAGGCTTCCCTCTATAGCTGTGGCGAGTGGGGGCGACTCTGTATTTGCGGTGTGACGGCTTCTCTTGTTGCAGGGCACAGGCGCTAGGTGCACCGGCTTCAGGAGCTGTGGTTCCCAGGCCCTAGAGCACGGGCTCGATAGTTGTGACACACGGGCTTAGCTGCTCTGTGGCATGTGGGATCTTCCAGGACCAGGGATCGAACTCATGTCTCCTGCATTGACAGGTGGATTCTTAACCACAGAGCCACTGGCGAAGCTCCAATCATTATCTTCTTGACTGGTCACACATATATACTGTCTTTTCTCATCTGGTATTCCATACTTCCAACAACTAATCCCATTCTTCCAGAAATCCTTTAGATATATCTTCCTGGAAATGCCAGAATCACCTTAGACTCATTCTATCCATAAAAAATTCATTATCATCCTTCTCAGATCAGCTTATCTTCGTGAAGTTCAATTTTTACTTATTTTTTACTTTCTACTCATTTATCCATGGCTACTGGGAAGTGACAGCATTTTTCTAGTCTCACACATGAGAATGTAGGAGTCATTTAACTAAGCTCATGGTGTGGAAGAAAAAAAGAATGAATACTCTGTAGCAAGATAAAGTAATCTTGGCTCTGCCACATATTAACCACCTAGCTAAGGAAATAATTTCTCTGTGCGTCAACTAGTCTCATCCATAAATTGGGCCTCTTGCCAATCTCACAGGTTTTCTGTAAAGATTCAGAACAGAGAAAACAGGGGAAAATGAAGCACAACACTCTGGCACATAGCAGACACACACACACACACACACACACACACACACACACACACAACACTGAATATTTTATCAAGACTTTGTGCCAGGAATTGTCACTTATACTTCAAATTCACTCCAGCCTCTTATTTTATTTTTATTTTCAGGGTGCCTCTTACACTCTCCACCTATCCAAACCTTGGACCCCACAGGTGCCCACTAGCGGTAAAGAACCAGCTTGCCAATGCACAAGATGTTAAGAGATACAGCTTTGATTTCTGGGTTGAGAAGATCCCCTGGGGAAGGGCAAGGCAACCCACTCCAGGGTTCTTGCCTGGAGAATCCCATGGACAGAGGAACCTGACGAATCCAAATCTTGCTTACACATAAGACTAAACTCCTACAGTGCATCATTTATTGACATCAGTCCACATTTTTCTCGTCTTTCTTTGAAATCTCGTCTTTCTTTCTTTGAATTTTCCAGGCCAGAATACTGGAGTGGGTAGCCCTTCCCTTCTCCAGGGGCTCTTCCCAAGCCAGGGATCGAACCCAGGTTTCCTGCATTGCAGGCAGATTCTTTACCAGCTGATCCACAAGGGAAGCCCAAGAATACTGGAGTGGGTAGCCTATCCCTTTTCCAGCGGATCTTCCGGACCCAGGAATCGAACTGGGGTCTCCTGCATTGCAGATGGATTCTTTACCAACTGAGCTATCTGGGAAGTGGGGCAATTAGCAATTATGGAAAAGACTATATAATACTGAACCTAATTGTTTGCTCTCCAGTCATTAGGAAGATTTAGCCTGAATGGTAGCCTCTGTGAGTACACTAAATCCTTAATCAGTGACTACCCTAAAAAAGAAAACAAAAACAAAACTCAGGTGTATGAGCTCTGATAAGTCACTTTATGGCCCTGGACCTCAATTTTTAATCTGTAAAAAAAAATTCAATATTTTTTCTAAAATCCTTTCCATCAAAAGCATTCTGTCATTCTAAGTTGAGTTTTCAGATCATTTTCATATAGGTTAGAAATAAAAGAAAAGGAGTCCGGGATTCTTTGGCTCTTTTCTTCTTCCTGGATTTCTTTAGCCCTTTGTTACCTGGCCACATTAGAATAAGCTCACCCTGCTAAACTCTACTTTGCCTGCCTGAGGTGAAGAGCCAACTCACTGGAAAAGACTCTGATGCTGGGAAAGGAAGGCAAAAGGAGAAGGGGGTGGCAGAGGATGAAATGGATAGCAACACAGACTCAATGGACATGAATTTGGGCAAGCTACAGGAGATAGTGGAGGATAGAGGAGGCTGGTGGGCTACAGTATATGGGGTCACAAAGTGTTGGACTTTGCTAAGGAACAATAACAATGCCGCTAGACAGCAAATTCCTTGACAGTAAGCAGAATTTGTTTCAATTAATCATTGTGCCTGAAATTACTGAAGATGATATCTGGCACACAGTAGGCATTTATGTGTATTTGCTAAACTGAAATTAATTAAGAGTTTTGAGAAAGGCAAAGAATGTAGTAGGCTATTTGCCTTGTACTGAATACAGGTAATCTCTCTTAAAAACCCTGTTCATTGCCTCCACACTACTTTCCCACTGCTATAATATCTTGACATTACTCAAAATATTAAAATATAGAAAATAATCATCACCACTGTACATGAAACCACATCAAACAGAAGAGTCAAATTCATTAAAGTATAATTATATCATTTAGGACTTCAGTGTCCATATGAATTAAGTAAGAACAAAAAGGAAATGCATAAATTAATTTGGTAAATACAACTTTCCCACTAATTCAATAATTTGGGTAATTTCAAGAATTTCAAGTTGACAATGATATAGGAATTTTATTCTTCAAGAATTTCACCCTAATTAGAAACTCTTCCTAAATAAAATACTAAAAAAAAAACAAACAAAAAACCTAAAGTAAAAAAATGGAAAACTTTTAAAAATGATCAGATTATATTATCTGACTACCTTATAGATTTCTTTCCTTCAGACAAATGCTGGGTTATAATCACAGACTTTACCTCTCCCTTACCAGGACCTCTGGTTTTCAGACTGTATAAAGATGAAATAAGTATAAAAGCATCATCTCAGCCTTACCTTTTCATCATAAAACACATTGATTCTACACCCTTTAGAAAAAAAAAGTAAACCAAGAAGTTTTGTAAGAAAATTTATTCAAGAGTCCCAAAAGGCATGTGATATAGTCATTCATAATTCTGAAGCAGCTCTTTTTTTTTTTTTTTTTGCATTCCACAAGTATTTATTGATCACACTAGGCCCTGTGCTGGGTACACAACTGTGCAGGACGCAGGTCCCTGCCATCCCAGGGACCTCTCCCCTCCCACCCATACACACCACTGAGGGCTGCTACTCTCTGAGCACAGGACTGTGATCATTACCCTCTTAGCAAAAGCTGAATGGGACTAAGTCAATGATCCTGAAGGAAGATCCCACCTGGAAGAACTCTGATAGAGAAGAACAGAAGGTGGCCACCAAAAGGTGGCTGAAAGTGAAGTGAATGTGTTAGTTGCTCAGTCGTATCCGACTCTTTGTGATCTCATGGACTATAGCCCGCCTGGCTCCTCTGTCCATGGGATTCTCCAGGCAAGAATACTGGAGTGGGTTGCCACTGCCTACTTCAGTTCTATAGCAGTTCTAATCTGAATGACATGTATGGAGCAAGTTCATAACAAGAAAGCTGAGAATTCGTATCTCAGTGTTCTCTCTAAATGCCATCACATCATGCAACTGGCAGATTCTATAAATTTGGGATTAATGTTACTAAAATATTTTTACATGGTGTGAAATTTATTTTGGTGGGAAATTTTACTTTAATAGCTTTATACTTTGGTTTTGTGTGTACAGAATCATTAATGACCTAAGGCATACTTCATATTTTTTCTTTACTGGAATGGATGTTACAGGGAACATAACATGCTATGTTCAGTTCAGTTCAGTTTAATCGCTCAGTCGTGTCCAACTCTTTTCGACCCCATGTAGCACACCAGGCTTCCCTGTCTATCACCAGCTCCCAGAGCTTGCTCAAACTCATGTCCATCGAATCGGTGATACCATCCAATCATCTCATCCTCTGTCATCCCCTTCTCCTCCTGCCTTCAATCTTTCCCAACAACAGAGTCTTTTCCAATGAGTCAATTCTTCACATTAGGTGGCCAGAGTATTGGAGTTTCAGCTTCAGCATCAGTCCTTCCAATGAAAACTCAGGACTAGTCTCCTTTAGGATGGACTGGCTGGATCTCCTTGCCTGCTATGTTACATTTTCCCATTTGCAGTACCTGAATGTCTCAAGACAAATCTCTTGTGGACGTCAAGGGTCTATTGTAATTGTTTCCTGTCTACCCACTGAAACTTAGCAAATGGTGATACCCTGGACTCTCCATTTTGACAGTGATTTGGGTTAGAGGGTTAATCATCATGAAGAGCAGAAGAGCTGAAACTTCAGCATTAAGCTGGGCAAAAATCCTAAACCACATTGCATGCTTTTTTGCCAGCTGGCTCTTCGGGTCACTATGGGCCAAGTCATGTCCATCATTGCTACACTTAACTGTGCTGGACCCTAATTTTTCACACTGTTATGAAGATATGTTATCAAAAAGTATTGGTACAGGGATAGATTCAAGTCCATGCCTTGTGCTGACTGCCATTATCCTTTCCCTTATCAAGTCACTTTCTAGAACTCTCTGCCCATCAAAAGGCAGACCAGTTGGTTTATCAGCTGACAAGACACGCAGCAGTTTGGGGAGTGGATGTGGGTGTACTGAGTGCATGGGCAAAATTTAGAACTTCTGTGTAGTGAAAAGTGAACAGTTCAATAGGGGTTCAGTTCAGTTCAGTCANTTCATGTCGATGTATGGCAAAGCCAATACAGTATTGTAAAGTAGAATAAAGTAAAAATAAAATTAAAAACAAACAAACAAACAAAAATGAATATACTGTCTAGGTTGGTCATAATTTTTCTTCAAGGTTTAATTTCATGGCTGCAGTCACAATCTGAAGTGATTTTGGAGCCCCAAAAGATAATGTCTATCATTGTTTTCACTGTTTCCCCATTTATTTGCCATGAAGTGATGGGACCGGATACCATGATCTCAGTTTTTTGAATGTGGAGTTTTAAGCCAGCTTTTTCGCTCTTCTGTTTCACATTTATCAAGAGGCACTTTAGTTCTTTGCTGTCTGTGATANGTTTTCACTGTTTCCCCATTTATTTGCCATGAAGTGATGGGACCGGATACCATGATCTCAGTTTTTTGAATGTGGAGTTTTAAGCCAGCTTTTTCGCTCTTCTGTTTCACATTTATCAAGAGGCACTTTAGTTCTTTGCTGTCTGTGATAAGGGTGGTGTCATCTGCATATCTGAGGTTATTGATATTTCTCCCGGCAAACTTGATTCCAGCTTGTGCTTCATCCAGCCCAGCATTTCTCATGATTTACTCTGCATATAAGTTAAATAAGCAAGGTGACAATATGCAGCCATATATGTTGTTCCATGTCTATTTCTCACTGTTGCTTCCTGACCTGCATACATATTTCTCTGGAGCCTAGTCAGGTTGTCTGGTATACCCATCTCTTGAAGAATTTTCCAGTTTGTTGTGATCCACACAGTCAACTATTTGGCATAGTCAATAAAGCAGAAGTAGATGTTTTTCTTTAACTCTCTTTCTTTTTTGATGAGCCAGCTGATGTTGGCAATTTGACCTCTGGTTCCTCTGCCTTTTCTAAATCCAGCTTGAACATCTGTAAAATCACGGTTCACATACTGTTGAAGCTTAGCTTGGAGAATTTTGTGCATTACTTTGTTAGCATTTGAGATAAGTGCAATTGTGAGGTATTTGAGCATTCTTTGGCTTTGCCTTTCTTTTGAATTGGAATGAAAACTGACTTTTCCCGTCTTGTGGCCACTGCTGAGTTTTCCAAATTTGCTGGCATATTGAGTGCAGCACTTTTACAGCATCATATTTTAGGTTGAAATAGCTCTACTGGAATTCCATCACCTCCACTAGCTTTGTTGATGGTGATGCTTCCAAGGCCTACTTGACTTCACATTCCAGGCTGTCTGGCTCTAGGTGAGTGATCACACCATTATGGTCATCTGGATCGTGAGAATCTTTTTTGTATAATTCTTCTGTGTTTTCTTTCCACTTTTTCTTATATCTTCTGCTTCTTTTATGTCCATATCATTTCTGTCCTTTATTGTGCCCATCTCTGCATGAAATATTCCCTTGGTATCTCTAATTTTCTTGAAGAGGTCTTTTCTCTCCCATTCACTGTTTCCCTGTATTTCTTTGCATTGATCATTGAGGAAGGCTTTCTTATCTCTCCTTGCTGTTCTTTGGAACTCTGCACTCAAATGTGTATGTTTTTCCTTTTATCCTTTGCTTTTTGCTTCTCTTCTTTTTTTTTTTTCTTCTCTATACAAATTTTTTTAATTAATTAATTTATATATTTTTAAATTTGACTTTACAATACTCTTTTGGGTTTGCCATACTTCGACATGAATCCACCACAGGTGTACACAAGCTCCCAATCCCGAATCCCCCTCCCACCTTCCACCCCAAAACGTTTCTCTGGATCATCCCCGTACACCAGCCCCAAGCATCCTGCATCCTGTATCAAACATAGACTGGTGATTCGTTTCTTACATAATAGTATATATGCTTCAATGCCATTCTCCCAGATCATCCCACCCTCTCCTACTCCCTCTGAGGCCAAAAGTCCATTGTCTATGTCTGTGTCCTTTTGTTGTCTCACATACAGGGTCATCATTACTATCTTTCTAAATTCCATATATATGTGTCAGTATGCTGTATTGGTGTTTTTCTTTCTGGCTTACTTCACTCTGTATAATAGGCTCCAGTTTCATCCATCTCATTAGAACTGATTCAAATTTATTCTTTTTAATGGCAGAGTAATACTCCATTGTGTATATATGCCACAGCTTGCTTATCCATTCATCTGTTGATGGACATCTAGGTTGTTTCCATGTCCTGGCTATTATAAACAGTGCTGCGATGAACATTGGGGTACATGTGTCTCTTTCAATTCTGGTTTCCTTGGTGTGTATGCCCAGCAGTGGGATTGCTGGGTCATAAGGCAGTTCTATTTGCAATTTTTTANCTATGCTGAAGAAATGGTTATTTTCTCAGTTAAAAAAAAGGGGGGGTCACTAATTTTACATCAAAAAAGTTTTTATTTTTAAAACCATATATATTTGCTTAATTTAATAGTGGAGATTCTATCAAGACCGAAACAAACGCACTACTTGAAACTAGAAAAGGGCAATGTCCACGTTGCTCCCCCGGTACTATAACAATGGCAGGTCAAACTTTCGTTCCTGTTGTCCTACAAACAATTTTCAAGCCCTGGCTCAATAAATAAATTTGGTCTCAGCACTCCCAATCAGGGCCGGGCAATCCCCTCAGTAGCAGAGCTATGATAAATGGACTTATTTTCCCAAATCAAACACTTGAATTTAAATTCAGATGAGTTAATGCAAAGGTCAACATTGTAATCAGTTCTTTTGATCTTTATAGAATTTCTGGAGTAATACATAATAAATCTGAAACAAGGCAATTTGCAGCTCTGTATGTGTGGCTGGCAATAAAAATCTTAACGATCAGAGCCTTTATGTACTTAGGGAACGTTTTATAGTAATGGCTATGGTGAGAGCTTCAATGCATAGGAAACAATGGCAATAGATAACCCTGAAAGGCTTGATTTCTTGATTGTTTCTACAATTTATTTGTATATGTATTTATATAAAAACTTAATGAATGCACATCTATGTTTACTGTATTTTTGAAACAGTCACTACTTTGATGACAAGCACCTAGTTTTGAATTAAAATGTGGAACATAAAAATTGCTAAGGAGAAAAATTAGCATATCAGCTTCAACCTAAAAAGTTTCAATATTTAAATGATAATTCCATTTCTTTGGGTTTGTTTTTTTTTAACATTAAAATTTGTGGGGGAGGTTAGGCTATTTAAAACTTAAATAGTAGACTTCAATTTTACAACTGAAAAGAAGAGTACTTCCACAAAGGGGTTCAGGTACTTTTTAAATGGAAATTTAAGGAAGGAAGGAGGGCAGAAGGAAGAGGGAAAGGGAAAGAAAAGCAGAAGGACAAACAGATAAGTAGAAAGCAAGCAGAAAAACCTGCAGCTAAGTGCCCCCTCCATGGCCCTATTGGGAGCCAGTGGGTCTATGGTTTCAGGCTACCGTCTTCCTTGTAAATGTCTTAGAACTTTGTGATAATACTTGACCCTAAAGCATTACAGTTCTTGGCTTTTTATCAAAACATTATGTAATTATTGGTGGAATAACAAGAATTTTTATATTGTTAGCAGTGATAAATAACAACCTGCTAAGTTGTTTAATCTTTTTTTTTTTTTTTTGGTAATACAGCAGTGATTATTCTTCTCTAAATAGCAAACCCATTTTGTTAATGTTATTAAACCAAAGCTCACAGTGCTTGCAGGACAGACCACGTCTTTGTGCAACTCTGATTCTAGTTCATGAGAATACTCTGAAACATTCTGCTGGTAAAAGTACTTGACTTAACATTCAAGATAAGCCTTTAATGAAATGAATAATATGAAAAAGCATTCTGATTTCTAGCAGTGAGGGACCGACTGTCTACAAAATTTGAAGCAGGTGTCCTCAAGGACTATGGAGCTGAAGGTGAAAATTTAAAAAAAAGGCTCCAAGTGTCATCTTCTATCTGTGCTTCCCCCGTTTCTCTCTTCAGACCTATCTCAGAGGTAATTACCCCCAAATCTACTCTTGATGGTGATTCTAACAATGAGCTTGAAACAGGGGACTCTCACAAAGATTTATTGTAATCTGGTTTTCTGGAGACTCAAGGAAAATATCAGTACTTAAGAGGCAAAAGTGTCCTGTGTTCTTAGGGGACAACAGTTATGATTCCAATGGATTTAAACACTGCACAGGGTTTGGTTACAAAGGCAGAACTTATACAAACCTGGGGAAAATATATAAGTTCTTTCCTTCATAAGCAAATCTGATTAAGGTCCATTAGTAACTTTTGCAACTTATGCTGACATTAGTTCTATCATTCTAAGTTTTTATTTTTAATTTATCTATTTTTAATTGACATTCTAAGATTTGATCTTTTAAGACAGAGAAGAAAAATATGACATGGGAAAATGCTGTCAATTTCTTCAAAATTGTGACTTTATTTCTGCAATAAACCTATGCTATTTCATATATTTCTGATCCCACTGGACTCAAGACAGTCCAGCAGTAAGAAAAGATTGGGTGTCTGTACTTCCTGAGACAAATTAGCAAGGCTCTTGTTTCTTTCCCCTGCAGTTTCAAATTTACAGTGTACAGATGTCCTGTCATAGCAGTTAAAAACTACAGTCTTGTGAGTCACTAGGGGTCTGACAAGTTGAGTTTCTCAAAGTCTGATAAAACCAAAAGTCCTTGATCTGAGAAAAGGGATCATTCCATTTTTTTTCAGCAAGTTTCTACAATGTACCCTATATGAAGAAAACAAGCAAACAAAATCAGAAAATTTAAGCTTCCATATTTTTGTTCAACCTTATAAATACCCTAGAAACTGGCAACAGCTAAATGCACACACATGGAGAAAATCCAATTCTCTTCTTAATCCTTGACAATATTTATTTATGACTACCATGTGCAGGACAATGGATTGGGTAACTCATTACATCACACAATAATCTGATCTGTCAGTTCACTACATAAACCTTTCAGGTGAATGACACAGCAGAAGCTAAGAAGATCCAAGTTTCATTTGAATAAAATGTTAAGCTACCTTAACATTATGTTAACTTACCCCTTTTGTAAGTTGTATTTTAGATATTCCATCTGGGCAGAGTAAAGCGGTTTCCAATATGAAGACCAAACTTCCTGATTTTCTTATTTAGCATGTCCTATGGTCCAAATATATCATTCATACTCAAAAATGAAGTATTTCCTTTTCAGGAAAGAATTCTAAGATGTGCTATCTATCCTGAGGTCAAGTGGGTCTAGTTTATACACATTCTCTCTTAAGGAATACTTGCTTGTTTTAAGCCTGCTGGTTAGGTAAATCATTTTTTCTTTCTTCTAATAGTACTCTGTCTTTCTCCACAAGGGAATACCCTTATTCCATCCTTAGAGTACAAGGTCCGGCGAAGTTCTGTGTGCTTCTCAAACTCCCACCTGGACATTCACAATTTCCATCCCACGTCCACTGTATTTGGTTCAAAGACGTGGATGCAACCTAGGCAAGGTCATTAAGAGTCAATTCCAGGATATTTTTGGAAGTACTGTGAAGAGAAGACTCCTCATTCCAAGAGGAAGGGATGGGATTACAGACACAAGCTACAAGCTTCTAGGGCTCGCAGTCATTTTGCCTCCATGAGGGCCTGTTTAAGAATGGAGTCAATCTGGGGCAGGGGGTGGGGGTGGGAAGCAAAGCCAGAAACTTAAGGAGTCAGAGTTGGTCCCAATGCCATGATGTAAGTCTGTCTGTGCATCCAACACTGTAGTTACTTGAGCCAGGAAGCTTCTCTTTTCAGCTGCATAAGGCAGGCTAAATTGAGTTTGTATTTCTTGCAATTAAAAAGCCTTAAGGATTAATATAATCCTCCTAAAGTGGAAACTTCTGATGGTGCCTATGGTTTAGTATTCTCCCCTAAATTTGCCAGCACGATCTTTTCTTCCACAGGTTTTCACTTTCTTTCAAGTGTTGTTTTTTTTTGTTTTTTTCCTCTGCTTTCTCACTGGCAGCACAGGGCAGAAGAATGATCTCTGAGAGAAGCAGCCATCTGCACACCTCACTAAAAGCATAATGCCATTCCTGAACTGAAAGAGCTGGTGCAGGTGGCATTTGGGGACAGGAAAAGGAATTAATATTACCAAGCACCTGCCGTGAGCCACACACCACTCTGGTTGTTTTATTTACCTCAGTTTAGGTAACCTTATTTTCTACCTGCCGTAGTTTTGTGAAGAAGAAAGACACATATTGAGGTCAAAGAATGCAACTGATCAAAATTCAGGACAGAGTGATGGCTGGGTGTGTCCACTGTGAGTCATCAGAGGCAACATCACCACAAAGCACGATCCTGCAAGTGTTTTTAATCTTGATGAAAGTGAGAGAGGAGAGTGAAAAAGTTGGCTTAAAACTCAAAAAAAAGAAAACCACCTAAGATCATGGCATTGGGTTCCATCACTTTATGGCAAATAGATGGGGAAATAATGTAAACAGTAAGGGACTTTAATTTCTTGGGCTCCAAAATCACTGCAGATGGTGACTGCAGCCATGAAATTAAAAGATGCTTGCTCCTCGGAAGAAAAGCTACGGCCAACCTAGACAGCATATTAAAAAGCAGAGACATTACTTTGCCAACCAAGGTCCATCTAGTCAAAGCTGTTTTTTCAGTAGTTATGTATGGATGTGAGAGTTGGACTATAAAGAAAGCTGAGCACCAAAGAATTGATGTTTTTGAACTGTGGTATTGGAGAATACTCTTATGAATACCTTGGACTGCAAGGAAGTCAAGCCAGTCCCTCCTAAAGAAAATCAGTCCTGAATATTCATTGGAAGGACAGATGCTAAAGCTGAAACTCCAATACTTTGGCCAGCTGATGCAAAGAACTAACTCATTAGAAAAGACCCTGATCCTGGGAAAGACTGAAGGTGGGAGGAGAAGGGGACGACAGAGGATGAAATGGTTGGATGGCATCACTGACTCAATGGACACGAGTTTGAGCAAGCTCCTGGAGTTGGTGATGGACAGGGAAGCCTGGTGTGCTGAAGTCTATGGGGTCACAAGAGTCAGACATGACTGAGCAACTGAACTGAAGGCTCATTTTCCCCACTTGTGATGGAAAGATCCTTTAATCTGACCTATGGGAACAGAGTTACATCAAATGTTTTCTTCAAAATTTGGCATATTGTGTGTCACTCATAGCAAAGCCCAAAATTGAGCCATGGTAAACAGAAATTGAAATATTCTACAAAAGTATATTAAATGAACTGATATGAGGAAATGACCGATTCAGCACAGTTTCATTGGTGGTTGTTGTTCAGTTGCTATGTTGTGTCCAATGCTTTGCAACCCCATGGACTGCAGCACACCAGGCTTGTTTGTCCTTCACTATTTCCTGGAGTTAGCTCAAAAGTGAAAGTGAAAGTTGCTCAGTCCTGTCTGACTTTTTACGACGCCAGTGGACTGTAGCCTGCCAGGCTCCTCTGTCCATGGAATTCTCCAGGGCAGAATACTGGAGTGGGTAGCCTCTCCATTCTTCAGGGGATCTTCCCAACCCAGGGATTGAACCCAGGTCTCCCATGTTGCAGGCACATTCTTCACTGTCTGAACCACCACGGAAGCCCAAAGAATACTGGAATGGGTCGCCTAATCTTTCTCCAGCAGATCTTCCCAACCCAGGAATTGAACTGGGGTCTCCTGAATTGCAGGCAGATTCTTTACCAGCTGAGCTATCAGGGAAGCCCCAACTCACGTCCACTGAGTCGGTGATGCTATCCAACCATTCATCCTTTGTTGCCCTTTCTCCTGCACTCAATCCTTCCCAGTCATCAGGGGATCCTCCAGCTCAGACATGTGAGTGGAGAGCAACAATGAGGTCACACCAGAGCCCCACCAGCAGTGACAGCGCCAGGAGTATATGAGAGATTTTGGGAAGAGGACTGGCTGGAGGGAGCTTAGGGTGAGGTCTTGACCTCTGCAGTCCTCATGTAGGGCCCTGGGGAAGCGCCCAGAGTCTGGGGGCATAAAGATGCATCTTTACTATGCTCTTCTTGCATAAAGGGAAAACAAAAGGATTTGCCTTAAAAAGAAAATAAAACAAAACAAAACAAAACCACAGACTTTCCCAATCAGAAATTATCTGTTTTTCAATGAATAGCTACACATTTAACAAACAGCAATTTGATTTAATAGCTAGTTGTCTAAAGACCTCAGTCTTGATTTTAGGCTTCTTGGCAGTACACTATCCACCATTTTTCCCTCACACCAAGCACAACTGGTTAAAACAAGAAGCCAGAGAATCACAAGGCCATCTTAGAATTTTGAGGGGCCCTGATGTATATTTACAGTATGTTTAAAGTACTAAAGAATTTTTACAAGCTGTTATGCATCAAAAGTATGTTACATTAGATTGTAATATATATTTTCTGAGTTCATGGATAAATGTTGAACAGACATTTGTTATCTTATAAAGCCAATGATGATATTTCAATATCTTTCTCTGACTAAAGAGCTAGACAAATGGGTGAAATGAATGGTGGGTCTGAATACATGTCAACTCTTATGGTCTTATTGGTGAAATAAAGACTCTCTTACCAGTGAGTTTTTACATGATAAAGAATGGTGAACATGTACTGCAGAAAAACTCAGTGATATCTGCTTCTCTGCAAAATAAAAAATACTTTGCATATTCATAGGCTTTATAAAATAGACTCAAGAACTTATTCATTTAATTCAATTTTTAATTTTAATTTTTTTTTTTTTTTTTGCTGAGATTGGGAGGATTGTGGGTTGGAGATAGTGCTCTATTCTTTAAAAAAAAAACCAAAAGCCAAAAACCACAAACAAACAAAAAATCATGCTAAGAGTTACCTGAAGAGGTTTAACTGCCAGGCACAGATAAGCATTTGTCTTTGTGTACAACTGCTTGTTCTTTTTCTCCTTCTAAACAAGCTTTGTCTAATAGTATCTAAACACCTTCTTTCAAAATATTTAAATGTTGGCTTTTAGTCTCTCTAGGTCTTTTCAAGCAGCACTGATCTAAGGCCACAGTCTCTCAGTTCAATTACAGAACCATTTCCTGAGCACCTATTATGGTCTGGGTACCATGGGAGATATTAATTCATTTCAAGCAATGACCAAAGGATAAATGATAACTCAGATAAATATTTTAAGGTTTTTATCAATTTGGTTATAAATTTATATTTCCCTTCAGGCTAGAAACTTTCTTCCCTAGATATCCTCACTCAAATATTAGAATATGCATTTCAGGACTGTCAGTCATACCCAACATTTGTGAAATGAAGATGGTAAATGTTGCTCTGGGGTGAACATGCTCCAGAAGCATTTAAGGTATTCCTACTACAGTGTATAGAAAGATCAGGATCCCCTGAGCAAAATTTGCTTGATTTGATATCTTCCTTTTCCATCTTTGATATTATGATACAAAGGAGTGGTTTCACTTCACTCGAGTTATAGCTCACATCAGACCGTTCAAAGAGAAACAATGAAGTGCCGATGGCCTCTTGTCATTAATTAACTACTTTGTTAATAAATGAATAATCATTTATCATTCAACAAGCATTTACTGGTCACTCATATCCCTTGGTAAGATAAACCCCTTCAGAACTATGTATGAGGATAAACAGGAAAAGAGTCAATTTAGGTAAATCCACCAAGGTAATGAAAACATACAAGACATCATCAGCAAGTGAATCCAAAAACTAACTAGTCCTACGCAAATTAGAGGAGTTAGAAAAAGGGAAAAGTTTAATATCTGAAAACTTTCACTGCCTTTAGGTTCACAGGTTAGTTGGGTCCAAAACAGTCATGCTTTAGTTGAATGCCAATTGCTTTAAATTATATGCAAACAAAAATCAAACCTCATTTCCTTCTGATTAGTTCTTTAATGGGAGAGCTCTGTAAGGAATAACTATCTATTCCCAGTCAGTTTTCAATCTTCCTAAATGCTCATCTCAAGTGTTTCTTTCTTTTCTCTCTGAATTCTCTACATCTTCCGATTTTATCCTTCAGAATATGAAACTTTGATGCAGCACAGTTTAGTGGCAAGAGCTTAGGCTCTGTAGCAGAAAGACAAGGAACTACCATTCGTTAGCTGTGACATGGGGAAGGTTTTTAATCTCTCCAAGCCTAGGTTTCTCAATAATTAATATCTATTTTTATAGGTTGTGATGAGAATTGAAGACATGTGTAGTTACCTAGCAAAAGACTTGCCATTAGTTGATGCTCAATAAAAGGTAATAATAATAATAATTTCTATGATTTCATTTATACATCAAATATTTACAGTTACCTGCTCACAGTGCTGGGTATGATTAGACCTTAAGCACACAGTGTGGATCAGAGAAGACAATCATTATGAAGTTGTCATTCCCATGAAGGGAGATCGACTATAAATCACATGAAAAAATAAAATCATTTAAGATAGTGTTAAATACAAACTGATTATGCTACCATCATTAAATATAATTCTTTTTAGTGAAGGATATTCATTCACAACTGAAAGACAAATTTTCTTGCTACCTTCTTGATTTATAAAATAACAAAGATCTATTGATAAATAAAAAGTGTTTAATATTTAACTTGTTTCAGAAACAGAAACTCACAAAATTTATTTTCAGAAATAAAGTATAGCTTACTTTGTACTGGAAATAAACTAATTTTAAATTGTGATCTTTTAAAACCATTTACTTCTACTGGCCAATCAAAGATGACTCTCTGCTTTATATAATCTTAATGAACAAATATTTTCACTATGAGCAATAAAATGTGATACTGAGCTGTATTTTTGTAATTATATATTATACTAATATAATTATTTAAATACATGTAGGAAGCCAAGTAAGACATGATAATTAAAATATGCAATTACATGATTAGTAAGTGCAATTATGTAGCATACAATCAGAGACATTATGGATAATTTTTGCTTACATGGACAGATAATTTTTCACATACTTCTGTGCTATATCATAAATCTCTAAAAAGATTCATAATTTGATATAATAGTATATCTCAATTTAAACTGTTTTAGAACCCCAAACTTAAGAAAATAAAATGAGAATTTTTCATTAATCACTGATAGAACACAGAGAGAGAAACCTGGACCAGTCAGGAGTGCAAGGCTGGTAAGTCAGATACAGGAAAAGATGTCTGATCAGGAAACTAAGTCAGCTCTTTGTAGACCTGATGCCGGTGTCACTAAGTAGCAAATACAGAGTCTCACAAATTAGTCCCTTTCCATCTCAGTACCAGTGAAAGAATTTCTCTAGATCAGTGCTCCTGGAAGCATTAGAATCACTTGGAAATTGCTTTAAATGCGTATCCTCAGACTGTAACCCAGATTGGATGATGAGAAACCCTGGGAGTGGCGTCTACCCTCTGGTATAACCAGCCCCCAGGGGATTCTGATCGGAGAAGGCAATGGCACCCCACTCCATTACTCTTGCCTGCAAAATCCCATGGATGGAGGAGCCTGGTAGGCTGCAGTCCATGGGGGTGCTAAGAGTCGGGCACGACCGAGCGACTTCACTTTCGCTTTTCACTTTCATGCATTGGAGAAGGAAATGGCAACTCACTCCAGTATTCTTGCCTGCAGAATCCCAGAGACAGAGGAGCCTAGTGGGCTGCCGTCTATGGGGACGCACAGAGTCGGACACGACCGAAGCGACTTAGCAGCAGCATCAGGGTATTCTGATAAACAGAGAAGTGAGTACAGGGCTCTAGGGTAATGCAGTCAAAGAATCCAGACTGCTAATCCTTTCTATTTTAACCTTGAAAATGGTGCCCCCAAAGTTCCCTGTGCCAAGTAGTTTCAGCAGTCTGAGCCATACACTGAGAAACAGGAACATAAATGTAATTCTATGATGTATTTTGAACAATTATATCTGATAACTTTTGAACATGTTGTGCCAGAAATCATGTGAGACAGTTTATATCCATTTACACAATAAAATGCTATGAAAGGAGTACTATTATTCACCCATTTTACAAGGGGAAAACTAGCACTAGTTAGAGGAGTTATGTAACTTGTATAGCATCAAATGATTAGAAAATAAAATAGCATGCTTGAAGATCACAAAAAAAACTACAATCACTTACTATCATCTGCTTTCATGTAAAAGTTTCTGTTACCAGTCTTAGATGACATTGGTAATATTTCTCAGCATTAAATACCAAGAGTTTTCATAAGAAATTAAAATCAATTCTTAAATAATATCCCATTCTAACATATCCATGAGTGGTATGTCTAGATGGGGAATGCCTAGAGGAAATACAGACTGCCACACCCATAATCCAACTTAACATGTATGAGTGAAACTTCACATACTTTTCCACGTGCCTGAAGCAACCTGAACTCAAGTACCCCCTTTTCATCAACAGGAGACACTTAAATACACAGCTATTTGTTAGATTCCTAAGCAGATTCATATGACTTTTCAATATGCATACTTAAGCTATTCAAAGTATATTCTGTCTTTTAATTTAGTAACTTATCTAGCAGAAGGCATATGTGGCCTAATACAAATCCCTTACTGGTGGACCCCTTCCAGAGACAGCCAAGGTAGAGAAACGAGCCACCAGAGGGCAGAGGGAGAAGAGTCTACGTTCAACAGAGAATTTCATCTGGACAGTGATGAAAACTCCATATGCTACAGTGCCACCATAAATTATGTGAGAACGGATGGTCAGGCCACAAAGGGGTTCCAAAAATAGGTTGAAACTGCTCATAGTCCGAAAACAAATTGCCGAAATTCTAATATGAGAAAACAATGTTCTTGACATATATTTTCATGTGGCCACGACTGGGTGAAGCGAGGTCTACAGAGATGAAATACAATATGCTCTGGCTTTGAAATTGCAAGTTGTTATTCCATCAAGACACTCAAATGCAAAGAAATCTGCATGAGTCTGGCGCCTCAAGGCTTACAGATTTATTAGGAAGGCAAGACAAAATGAACGATGGCATGTCAGTTGGCCGTGGGAGTGAACCTGCATTTTGGAGAAATGGAAACCTCAGAAGTCTTGCTTTTTCATCATCTCAGGAGTTAAAGTGAATTTGAATTATGCAATTATTGGTTTATCTAAAAATATACACTGGAGTGATAATAGCAGGAATATCATAAATCAAAAGCAAAGGAACTCAAAGGATTCCACTGTCTGTTATTAATGAGTTCATTTTTCTTAAAGGCCAACAGCAAATCTAAAATGTTAAGAAACAGTTATATGATCTTTTTCTTGAAAAGATGGAGAGTAAACAGAAAAATAAAAGGTAAAAAAAATACAGACTAAGAGGATGTTCACAGTCTTTATTAAAGACCGCTGTGATTAATAGAAAGGGAAATCAATCATCCAAGTTTGCATTTACTAAAGTTGCCAATTTTCATTTTGAGATCATCATAACCACAAGAAAGATAACATACAAAACATATAATTATATGGTCTCCATAAATGAATGCTGAACCAACTCTATTTAAAAATAAAAAACAAACTGGATATGTCTCTAAGGGGTAGAACAATCAGTCTAAGAATAATATATTGATTAAACTTATCACAGAGCTAAAATGTTGAAGGAGCCAAGTGAATATGGCTTCATTTGAAGTCAAACAGTATTCAGCTGTCAATTTTGACAGTAATGCCACAGGCCACACTACTAAGAATATGCATGCTATCTGTATCAACAATAGTAAACTGTTTAAGGAGTATTAAGTGCCACTTTAAACAATAATTTTAAAGTTCCAACAGTTTTTTGGTATTTTCTATTTTACTGCTTTTGAAATTATAAGTGTTAAAAACTATATTATGCTGAAGGAAATAAATATATTATTCAACATAACCTTATAGGAGTCAGGACAGATTTCAAATGTGATTCAGGCTGAATGAAAATTATGTTCCCATTTGAGAAGCCATTTGTTAACAATGAAAAATATCATTAGCTCCATTTTGTGAAGCAGAATGGCATTTTTAAGGCAACTGAAAAGTAACCAAAAGCTTTCAAACAGGGTAAAAATGTTATATTGTGCTACCAAGAGAGAACC